>JAKGSA010000649.1:0-84486 GCA_033558755.1 Philaethria dido
GTTATCCTATGTTGAGCGCGAACGAAGTCGCGGGCACCACTAGTATAAAAATAAAATATCTATATTTGATATTTCTTTAATTAAAACCTTATGAGTGACAAGTGACAAAAAAGTAAATATTATCTTACGTTATATAAATAAAATCAATCGCATAGTGTAGTAGTGTGATGTAATATATATCAGTAAAAATTTCATAATACAGCAGCATACTAGCTGTATTCCACGACATCGTTTGTATTTTATAATCTATAAAACCTAAAATCTCGATTTAACTTATATTACCAGAACGAGGAAATGAAAATACTAAATATTACAAATATTTTCATCCCTTGGAATAGGAATCGAACCCACAATGTCTCGTTTACAGACGCACGCTTGTGCCTCTAATAACAATTTTATTTTTTTAGCTTCACGCCGTTCCCCACTTTCCGCTAGAATTTAGGCATTGCGTGCTGAGTGGCGGAACTCAACGTCACGTTTTGCCTTGTTACTGGTAACAACTGGTGGTCCTTCCTCGGGAGAAAGGAAATGAAAATACTAAATATTATAAGTATTTTCATTCCCTAGAGTTAGAATCGAACCCACAACTGTGACATTTACAGTCGCACGCTTGTGCCTTTGCGCTACAACAGGCGATACATATAGGTATAATATAATATAAAAAATAATATATAATATAATAATATATACATGTCTTAACACTAGGTTCTCAGGTTCCCTCTGTTCACCCTGCTATATGCCGGATACAGCGTGAAGCTAAAAAAAAATAATAATATACATATACATATACATACTTACATAGCTTCACGGTGTATCCCGCTTATAGCAGGGTAGGCAGAGGGAACTTAGTGTTAAGACACTCCGTTCCCCACTTTCCGCCGAATTGAGGCATTGCGTGCTAAGTGGCAGAACTTAACGCCGCGCTTTGCCTTGTTACCAAAGCCAGGAAATGAAAAATTCCATTTCCTGGAGTGGGAATCGAACCCACAACCTGCCGCATTTACAGTCGCACGCTTGTGCCTCTGCGCGACGACAGGATAATATACATACAATTATTATTATTTATTTAATAATTTATATATCGATATCCCATATAGTAATCTCACATCACTAAGCACAGCATCTCTGGTAGTGACCGCGAGCATCCGCTCCTTCGCCGTGGGAATGAAATCGCATCCCTTCAATCATACCACTTACGTATATATTGTACGTAACGAACGATTGTTTTGACCAATGCTCTTTGCATTATGTGAATGACCATTTTACAATTGACGGTTGCAGATTCAAATTTAGCTCAGGTTGTTGTATTTTTGGAATATTTGTATAGGTATTATTTAAATCGCGGCGTTGAGTTCTGCCATTTCATAATTAAGTAGTGCGACTGTAAACGCGACAGGTTGTGGAATCGATTCCCACTTCAGGAAATGTTAGTATTTTGATTTCCTGGGTTTGGTAACAAGGCATAAGCGCGGCGTTGAGTTCCGCTACTCAACACACAATGCATCAATCCGGCGGAAAGTAGGGAACGGAATTGTTGTAAGAGAACGAAGTGTCTTAACACTAAGTTCTCAGGTTCCCTCTGCCTACCCTGCTATATGCGGGATATAGCGTATAGTTAAAAAAGAGAACAACATATAATTGTTGATACTGAGTGAAAAGTGCAGTACGGAGTACCATAACACTAGGTTTTTCCTGTTATGCGGGAATAGGCGTGAAAAGCTGTAAAAAAATTGTCGTTGCATAGATAATACGACGCCGCACTCGGCTTTACGCGGAAACGTAAATAATTAAAATATAATCATTTTCCTAAGTGTGGTTTGAACCTACAACCAGTCGCGTATTCAATTAGACGCTACTCCACTGCACTACAGTGGCCTCAAAATAAAAATGTAATGTAAATAATAATACAACAAGAATAGCTATAGTAATTATAACTTTTTTTTTTAACATCACGTTGTATCCCACATATAGCAGGATAGGCAGAGGGAACCTGAGAACCTAGTGTTAAGACACTCCGTTCTCTTACAACATTTCCGTTCCCCACTTTCCGCCGAATTGAGGCAATGCCTGCTGAGTGGCGGAACTCAACGCCACGCTTTGCCTTGTTACCAAACCCAGGAAATGAAAATACTAACATTTCCTGCAGAGGGAATCGAACCCACAACCTGTCGTGTCGTGTCGGCTTGTGCCTCTGCGCCACGACAGGCGTTAATTTTCTTTCTATCCTTCAATGTGAGGGGCCTAAGAAAATAAAATAGATACAGACTGCAGAAGGCAACAAAAAAGTTGCTATGTTAGTGGAATTTACTTCAATATTACTATTCTTGTAGTATAATTTTAGTTGAATTCTTGTATTGTATAAAGAAAAAAAATTGTACACATTCTTAGAAGAGCAAATTATCTGTTCACTACTATGATATCGTCACTCGTCAGCGGTGACTTTGAACTTTAGGCACTCGAACTCCAGCTATATGGTAGCAAAATAACTTATTTTAAATCCTATTACAAAGAACCTAAGTTCAAAATTGTATGAAACATTATATTTCATAAAGAATTTGATGGATAATCCACATGCGGTTACAATATTGGCAGTAATTGCGTTAGTGCCTAGTGTCCATTCGGTTTTTGGTGACAGATCAGCATAGATCAAACACAAATTAGACTTGTAGTTTTTACTACTAGGTATTATTAATTAGGTCTAAAAATTGAATTATTATTGATAATTTATATTATTTTATAATTAAGCACTTTATGAAGAAAATAGAAGTAAAAATTATAATTCTTTCACCATGATCCATCTTATCAATTTTAAGACTTAAATATTCGCATAAAAATGTACATTTCAGATTCTAAAACCGCGTTCTTTGGAAAACATAGATTGGTCCAAATTTAATACTCTCTACGTCCAAGTTTATAACAAATTCCAATACAATTTCAATTCCAAAAACCCTCAAAATTGTAGAAAATAGCGAAATCATTTCACAACAACGTACTCGTATATCTTGAAAGGTATCTTGTAAACAAATCAGTTTCAATGATAATTTGTGGCCAGTTAGGGGGACAACGTCCCGGTTGTGTCATTCGGGGTCCGTGACCTTTCTGCCGAAATCTGACTCTTGGCCAATTTATAAAAGATTGACAGGACGTTACTAACATTTCTGCTGTTGAATCGTGAGAATGAATCAACTTGTGTGTATGTATATTGATTTATTTAGTCAATTTTTTTTTAGTTTCACGTTGTATCCCGCATATAGAAGGGTAGGCAGAGGGAACCTGAAAATCTAGGGCTAAGACACTCCGTTCCCTTTTATTATTTCCGTTCCCAACTTTCCGCCAAATTTAGGCATTGCGTGCTGAGTAGCGGAATTCAACGCGTCTTGTCACGTCTTGTTACCAGAACGAGGAAATGAAAATACTAAATATAATTTAATATTTTCATTTCCTGGAGTGGATATCAAACCCACAACCTGTCGCTTGTGTTGTGTGCCTCGACTGGCCTCTTCTGCACTTCAATATGTTCCTGGTTTTTGTTTTATTTTTGTGATTTATTTAGTAAATCATGTATCACCACTCTTTGTTCACGTTTAGTGTTAAATCACGATTTAATGATGCACGTTGCTTCATCATCTTGTCTTTGTTTACACTTTTTTGTCTTTAGCCACTTTCAGCCCGAATTCGAGACATTACGTGTTGAAAGGCGGAACTTAACGCCGCGCTTCTTTGATAAAAACATGATCGAAATGTTGTTACTAGATTCATAAGTGTTGCATTATTTGTGATTAGTGAGAGAGTATAGTCACTTATTAGGGTAATATCTTAGATATTAATATAGAAGAACCAAATAGAATTTAACACACAAGGGAATCGAACCCACGTTCCTCATTGAACTTTAATTTAGTTGTCAAATAAGACTCACTTCAAAGAACAAACACTTCTGTCCAACGTTCAACTGTCAAAGAAGAATCACTTCAGGTCATTATAAGTCTAGAACTTGCTCAAATGTTTACATGAATACATAATACGTCAAAAAAAATGCAGATGTAATTAATTGTAATATCACATTAAGTACGTAGTGAGTATGTTTACTAAGAGATAGCTCAGTACAATGCCTATAATTTTGTTTATAATACACTTTCTTCGTATCTTTTTAAGTTATAGATTATAATATTTATATATATTTCTTCGCATTTCGGCTATTTTTTTATTGCGGGGTACCTTGAGAGAATATTGTGACCCCCAACAGAGATATTTTGTACTAAATATATTGAGATTTTTTAAATATTAACACAAAATCGGCGTTGAGTTCCGCCACTCAACACGCAATGCCTCAATTCGGCGGAAAGTGGGGAACGGAATTGTTGAAAGAGAATGGAGTGTCTTAACACTAGGTTCTCTGGTTCCCTCTGCCTACCCCCGCTATATGCGGGATACTGCGTGAAGTTACAAAAAAAAAAGACACAAAAATATAATCATACATTTTTATAACATACATAGCTACGTCGCTTCACGCTGTATCCCGCATATAGCAGGGTAGGCAGACGGAACCTAGTGTTAAGACACTCCGTTACCCACTTATTAATTCAATACGCAAAAAAAATAAATCTATATTAACAAATTTCCAAATGACACATGCCGTGGCGCAGAGGCTCAAACGTGAGACTCTAAACGTGACAGGTTTTGGGTTCGATTCCCACTCCAGGAAATTGAATTTTTCATTTTCTGGGTTTAGTAACAAGGCAAAGCGTGTCGTTGAGCTCCGCCACTCAGCACGCAATGCCTCAATTCGGAGTGTCTTAACACTAAGTTCCCTCTGCCTACCCTGCTATATGCGGGATACAGCGTAAAGCTATGTATGTATGTATGTATGTATTTACTTCAAATAATGATAAAGTGATCTTAGGATATTTTAAATGGTACACCTATAAAGTTGTTTTTACACTTGTACGTAGGACCCGTCGATATATACATATATTTCTTCGGACTTGTCAAATTCTGCCACTCAGTATACTATGACTCGCACTTAAGATATACTAACACTCTATGAAGTACCTAATAAACCAAACCAAAGTAACCAAACCAACCAAAGTAACAAATAAGAAATTAAAGAAGTTATATAATATAAAGCCAAGCTATAATAAAAGGTTGTGGTTTGCTGGTGCCTGAGATAGGTACAAAACCCCTGATACAGGTCACCAGGTCTCCACTTCAATAATAGAATTGTAATAGACATGGTGACATGGTCAAGGTTCACTACATGTATTAATCATTTTTTAATTGTTAATCTCTCTATCTTTCCATCTCTATGGCAATCTCTTCAGTCTCTCTTTACCTTTGTCTAATGAAATCAAAAAAATATAAATAACCTGTAATAACAATTATTAGTGCAAAAGCTTAAGAATTTTGAATTAATATTAAAATAGTCTTTATAATAATAGCATTAAGAGCTATAAATACACAAAAACAAATATTAAATGGGGGAGAATCAAAAAAATGTACGGCCAGGTCATTGGCGTTCCTGTTAGGATTCCTGTATGAATGACCTTAGTGCACACAAAGAGATTGCATGTGCGAAAAAAAGTTGTATCCATACCAGGCGTGAATATGTTAATAAATCGAAAATTAATACTTTTAAGGGATATGTTTAAGCTCTGTGTTATTTAAGTCCCTTTTGTTTGTTATTTAGAGGCCTGTAGTGACATAAAGGCACGAGTGTGTCTGTAAACGCGACAGGTTGTGGGTTCGATTCTTACTCCAGGAAATGTAATAGATTAGTATTTTCATTTCCTGGGTTTGGTAACTAGGCAAAGCGCGGCGTTGAGTTCCGCAATTCCGCGAACGGAGTGTCTTAACAATAGGTTCTCTGGTTCTCTTTGCCTATCCTGCTATATGCGGGATACAGCGTAAAGCTAAAAAATATAGGGTATGTACATATGTGTGTACTTCTTATTGTAGTGTCCTATGGCGACACGGTGTCTATGTAGATGAGTGCGTAAACCAAGTTTATATGTAAAATTAACTAACTTCAAAAAAGGAGAAGGTTATCAATTTGAATATATTTTATGTATTTTGATGCATAACTTTTTATTAGAAGAACCAATTTGGATGGTTCTTTTTCTATATGATAGCTAGAGCTTCTGATGTAGTCCTCATAAATTACAGTTAGGACGTGATGTGTAGTTCTTGAGTTATTCGTAATAATTGTGCTATTTAGGGCATTTTTTGATTTTCTTTTATGTTAAAATCTTAATTATTATTAGGTACAACATATCAATATGTTCGTACGTGGTGGTCAGCGTCTAGTCTACAGTCGTAGACGCGATTGGTTTTGCGTTCAATTTCCACTCGGAGAAATGTTTACATTAATTTATTGTCATATGTTCGCTCTGGTAAGACAAAGCGCTACGTAGAGTTCAGCCACTCAACACAAAGTCTCAAATTTGGAAGGAAAGTGGGGAACGGAGTGTCTTGACACTAAGTTATCTTTGCCTACTGCTATGCAGTAAGCTGAAGCTGTTATTATTAAATGGGAAAAACCAAAGAAACAAAATAAGAACGTTGTAAAGAAATGTAGCTTCATGCTTCATCTTGATTAGCGAGGTAGGCAGATAGAACCTAGTATGTCTGCCTGTCTCTACGTAAATGATGGTCAAATTGTGCCAATATTTTCCTTTATTTTTTTTTACAGCTATTTGCTAATATTTTCTTTTACTTTCTGTATTTTTTTCCTGTATAGCTTTCTATTTCGTACTTTCCGTCCAAATTTAAGACCTTGCATGTTGAGTGGCGGGGCTCAATGCCGCTTTGAATTACCAGATTATTATAATAATTGCTCCGAACGGGAGTCGAACTTGGAACCATTCCGTTTACAGCCACACACCGTACCACTGTGCCACTATAGCCTCAATATACCTATTATTTCCATATTTTTTTAACTTCACGCTGTATCCCGCATATAGCAGGGTGGACAGATGGAATCTGAGTACCTGAGTAGTGTTAAGACACTCCATTCTCTTTCAACATTTTCGTTCCCCACTTTCCGCTGGATTGAGTCACTCTTTCCATATATTAGTATAAAAGTATATTCCTATAGACAAATCGATCAAGTTTTTAAATATAGCATGCAACTTTGACATGGTTACACAGATAGCGACGACTTATAAATTAAGCCGGTAAATATATCTTACTTGTAAAGATAAAACATATTATAAAAATAATTAATTCGACTTATCAAACTTAACTTTACTCTCGTGTTATCATACAAAAATAACACTTAAATCAAAAGACAGAGAGCACAAATTGTAATACCTTGAATATGTGAGTATGATGATTGAATCTTCTTGTGGGCTAACGCATGAGTTTTTTCGCATTGTTCTTCAACGATATTTTTGCAAGATATAAAAGACGTATGATAAATGAAAGGACGTCATTTATATCGTTTCTATCTTCTTGAAGTCCAGTTTTATGGGAAATACTGCTAAGGTTAATATAATTTGCTCTCGTCGTCTCATCTGTAATGATTGCTTGTCGGTTCGATTCCCACTCAAGGATATTTGATATTTAAATTGTTTTCATTATTGCGCTTTGGTAAAACAATTTGAGTTTGAGTTCCGCCATATAATATGCAGTGTTTGGAATTGGAAAACGGTGAACGGAGTGTAAACGTACACGGAGAGAAAAGATTAAGATTATTCGGCGGAAAGTGGGGAACGGAGTGTCTTAACACTAGGTTCATTGTGCCTATCCTGGTATATGCGGGATACAGCGTGAAGCTATGTATGTATGTAGTAAGGAATCTTTAAATGACTGTCCTATAAAGTTGTGCTTTTGCACTTGTACCAGTGTACGACGTTGTCGGACGTTGATCAACTTCGTTTCCTAATTCAGTAAAGTTTACAATATCATTTATTATAATGCATTAAATTATACTCAATGTTTTATGTTTTTTTTTTCATTTAAAACAAAGGCAAATTAATGAAAATTTATTTTACTTACGACTTATAGTTATTCTATATAAAGAAGAGGAACAATTGCAGTACAAGTAGAATAACGTATAATTCATTTTATATAAATTGATATATTCCGTATACTTCATGTAATAAATATATACATACTTATGTTCCAAGAGCATCTTATATATTAGACCACATATATTAGACTATTTACGATTTCATTACATAAATAAAAGTATAAGCTAAGTGACAAATAAGTACTCTATTTACCAAGAAACGAAAATATTTTATGGGGACTCTAAACTGAATGAAGGAAAGGCAAAACTACTGAACATAGAAAGCAAAAAAATTGTCGTGTTATCGAGGAGTGTAAGGGAGTAATAAGAAAGGATTTCTTAAAATGGAAAAAACGGTAATGGTTTTTTAGTTCACTTAAAAAAAGTCGCGGGTCACAGGTAGCCTTATGCTAGAGATCTATGATCTATGAGACCTAAAAACTAGGTCACTAGGAAAATGTGCAGCTTAAATTGTAGTTAAGTTTGCAAAAAAACAAGGCGAAAAAAGGTGTGAGAGCTAGCTAAAAAAATGAAGTTACTAAATAACTTTACATCTATACCGGCTTCCCTAAATATACCGGCTTCTCTAATAATTACCGGCTTCCCTAAATGATATACTGGATTTAAATTTACCGCCTTACCTTATTAAAATATTTACCCCTCGCCACTGCTAAAGGTATATATTTCATGTTCTAATAATTACTAAGTGTCACCTCTTTCAGATATAAATTAATTAAAAGACGTCATAAAAATTTCGTTACAATTTATGTTTACAAAAGATTTTATTAGCTTTTCCTGGATTATTACAATTATTTTTTCTTTCTGTTACTTAACTAGGCTTCTCTAGGAACTAAGATATAATTATCTTAAAGGTATATAATTCATGTGAGTACATTAGTATTATATTCCTTCTTGTAGAACATATATTTTTAAGAAGGCATGCTTGAGTTTCTTGCCGGTTCTTCTGACCAGAATTGCTTATTATAGATTTCATTATTTAAATTATAGACTTAAAAAAGAAAACAGACTTCAAATAACACGCACTCAAAAGTAAGTTACAAATAACTCCAAAACTACATCACATCATGTAAACTAAATTTAAATGAGACCACACTCAGAACCATAACAAAATCATCATCAAAAAAAATCAAAATTGGTTCACCTAGTAAATGCTCTATGAGGGGTAACGTATACAAAATAATAAATATAAAAGAATAGTGAACCTCCTCCTTTTGAAGTTAGTTAGTTAAAAAGACAAAAACAACCTGGTTCAATTTTAGCTACATCGCTGTATCTGCACACAGCAGGATAGACAGGGAACCTGAGAACCTAGTGTTAAGACACTCCCCACTAAGATTTGCCCCCACTTTCCGCCTTCGAATTGAGGCATTGCGCGCTGAGGGTGGCGAACTCAACGCCGTGCTTTGCCTTTTACCAACAGAGCGAATAAATGGCTAACTATTAACTATAATAAATATTTAATATTTTCATTCTCTGAATGGGAATCGAACCCACAACCAGTCGCGTATACAGTCCTGGCCTCCCCAAATATCACCTTTATAATATACATAAAGAAGTTAATTCCAACAAAATCTTTGTTTACAACAAATATTAAAATGTGATAAAGTTAACATTATCATTGTACGAGTACGTGCAAATAGTAACAGAGGTGGTCAGGAATCTGGGTTCATTAATATATGTATTAGCTCAGTGCTTGAAATGATAGTATTGATTAATGTGCTTTACGTTGTCTTGTTATATTGTGGAGGAAACGGAGAGTGTAGTGAGATATCACTTCGTTAATCGTGTAGTGTTTTTTGTAGTGTTATAGTTTAGTGAGACAACACTTAGAATTATATTTCGTGAGTGTTTTTTTTTCAGGATTCCAATTTAAAGTCATCGTGTAAGTATAACATATAATTTAACAAAACAGTGCATTATTAGAACTATTATCAACAATTAAATCTAGACCATTTCATTTTAAACGTGACGTTAAAAACGTTTAACAAATTAGAGAAATTAAAAAGTAAAAACAGTAAGAGTTTTTTTTTAACTTCACGCTGTATCCCGCATATAGCGGGTAGGCAGAGGGAACCTGAGAACCTAGTGTTAAGACACTCCGTTCTCTTTTTGTTCCCCACTTTCCGCCGGATTTTGAGGCATTGCGTGCTGAGTGGCGGAACTCAACGCCGCGCTTTGCTTTGTTACCAGACCCAGGAAATGAAAATACTTTTTGATTTCCTGGAGTGGGAATCGAACCCACCACCTGTCACATTTACAGTCGCACGCTTGTGCCTCTGCGCCACGACAGGCGATAAAGATATTTAAATGTATTTTTTTCTATATATTTTATATCCTCACAAAAAGGCAGTTTTAAGCTTTAGTCCATGAAGCAGGATTGTCAGAGTGTCAACGTAGTTAGCCACTTTTCTCCCGAACTCAATCCTTTGCATGTTAAGTGGCGGAACTCAACGCCACTCTTTGTAAGCAAAGCTCAGAAATGAACACAATTTAAATATAATCATTTCCCCAAGTGGGTGACGAACCTATAGACACAGAACCAATGCGCCACGACAACTTCTAGAATTAAAAAAAAAAAACCACTATGTAATAAATAAAACATTGTTTTTTTTTAAATATTATACATATCTATATAAAACTAATTTATAATGAATAAATCGTGATTATACAATGGAAAAGATGAATTCAAAGAAAAAAAAATCTTAATTATAGACGAACAAAAAAAATAGTTTTTTTTTTCTAAATATACATATCTATATACACAATCTATAATATATAATAAAATTACATACATATATATTAAATAAAATATCGTGATTATACAATGGAAACGCATACCTAGCCCACGCCTTTTACTTCGCAGACACAATCCATCCAGTGTATCAGTGGGGTTTATACCGCGCGCGCGTCGTCTACGGTACACAGTTCAAATACCGATATGGTATATACGTAATAATCATTTGTAAAGAAATTATGAGAAAAAATATATAGTTTATGTGATTGTGATTTTTTTTTGGTTCATTAAATTTGGTTTTTGGGGTAATGTATTATTTTTTTTTGTTAATTTTTTTTTTTTTTTAATTTTGTAGTTCCTATATTTATGTTGATTAAAAAATCGAAATCTAAATACAAATTGAACTAAATGTATGTGGGTTTTTAGCAATAATAATAAATGAGAAAAAAAGTACTAAATTTTTAAATTATTTTTATGTTAGTGTATATTTGACACAATTTTACTTATCTATATATTGATTATTAATATTTATTCGGTATTTATCAAGTTCAGTGATTGATTATTGTATTTTTTTTACATTATAGACTTATAATTTTACAGTATACATTCATCTTCTTTTTTTTTAACTTCACGCTGTATCCCGCATATAGCGGGGTAGGTAAAGGAAACCAGAGAACCTAGTGTTAAGACACTCCATTCTCTTTCAACATTTCCGTTCCCCACTTTCCGCCAAATTGAGGCATTGCGTGTTGAGTGGCGGAACTCAACGCCGCGCCTTGCCTTGTTACCAAACCCAAGAAATGAAAATACTAAATTTTATATACATTCATCATTTTTTATTAATACAATAATGTATGAAATGAAGGCATTTATCAGATAAATTGTGAAATTTTAAAATAACAAATATAAAAATATATAAAAAAAAAATAATTCTGTAAATTCCATGATGACCACATAATGTTTTTTCAGAAAAAAAAAACAAATCTAAATTCGTTTAAATGATTTATTTTAATAGTTTTGTAATATTTTATAGTCAAATAGAATTTTATAGAAAGTAGGGAACAGAATTGTTGTAAGAGAACGGAGTGTCTTAACACTAGGTTCTCTGGTTCCCTCTGCCTACCCTGCTATATGCGGGATACAGCGTGAAGTTAAAAAAAAAAATATTAGTAAGTTTTTTATAACGATTTTTAAATATTACTTGTATACATACACAGCTTCACGCTGTATCCCGCATATAACAGGGTAGGTAGAGGGAACCTAGTGTTAAGACATTCCGTTCCCTACTTTCCGCCGAATTGAGGCATTGCGTGCTGAGTGGTGGAACTCAACGCCTTCTTATCAAACCCAGGATTTTTTTTTTAAATATTATTTGTACGAAAATGTATATTTTGAAGGTTTTTCTTTAAATTTTCCTCCGTCAGCCAGTTATAACTAGATATATTTACTACATACATTTATACTATTCCTTTTATATTTTGGGTGAAATAAAGTTTAGTTATATACGTCACTTTATTCATTTCGTAAAGAAATTTCATATCGGGTGCAAATAGATTATCAAGTGATACATTATAAGAAATATATCCTTTATTGTGTTTCTGTATGTGTATATATGTCTTAAGTTAATAATTATTAAAAATACATAATTTACTAAATTTCAAAATTACATACATAAATACATACATAGCTTCACGCTGTATCTCGCATGTAGCAGGGTAGGCAGAGGGAACCTAGTGTTAAGACACTCCGTTCCCCACTTTCCGCCGAATTGTGGCATTGCGTGCTGAGTGGCGCAACTCAACGCCGCGTTTTGCCTTGTTACCAAACCCGTTATTTGTTGTTTTAATATTTACATAAATATTAAAACAACAAATAGTATAATACAAACGAAAGAATCCATTAAAGTAATGAAATATTGCTATTAAAACTAAGCTAGTTTTAGCTTCTATTGGTATATGTCGCGTTATCCACCTTTTTGAAATATTTATATATTTCGGAATTATTTATTATTTTCTTATTTATTCACTAAGTCTAATGTAATGCTTGAAAGTCTAGTTTTAGTATTATAAGAACTATCTAATGTTCATTTCCAATCAATTTCCAGGTATTTGTGAAATAAGTAGAAATATAAATAAATATGTAAGAATACATTTAAGTCGGATTTGAACCTACTACTGATATGTTTAGACAACATATCACAATTGCTCCCCAACTGCGTCAGTCTATAATATCATATTTCATATCTCATTTAGAGTGTCAAGACACTCCGTTCTCTTTGTAATCTCCTTTCCCCACTTTCCAACGAATTGTGGCATTGCGTGCTGAGCGGCGGAACTCAATGCCGCGCTTTGTCTTCTTACTAGGAGCAAAGAAATGAAAATACTAAATATTATTTAATATTTTCATTTCGTGGAGTGGGAATCGAACCCACAATCTGTCGCATTTACAGTCACAATCTTGTACCTCTGAGCAACGACAAGCCTCTAATATCACATAATTTATCAATATTCAATTATCATTTAATGATTTCATATTTTATTAAAGTAAAATAATTAAAAATATATATGTTTCGGTATCTTATCCGTGTACTCTATAAATAGTTGTTTATTTATAACTGTTATCAGACAGACATTAAATCCTTTTATATATATTTAATTTTTCAGGACGTTCACACAAATTATACATACCTACATAGCTTCACGCTGTATCCCGCATATAGCAGGGTAGGCAGAGGAAACATAGTGTTAAGACACTCCGTTCCCCACTCTCCGCCGAATTGAGGCGTTGCGTGCTGAGTGGCGGAATTCAACGCCGCACTTTGCTTTGTTACCAAACCCAGGAAATGAACAATTCAATTTCCTGGAGTCGGAATGGAACCCATAACCTGTCGCGTTTACAGTCGCACGCTTGTGCCTTTGCGCCACGAGAGGCGATTGTTTTTTAAAAAAGATAATACAGACATACGAAATTTTAAGTAATACCGCTTAGAGTCGTCGTGGCACAGTGGTACGGATCAGGATTTGACTGTAAATGCTATGATTGTGGGTACCATCTTCACTTGGGAATGTAATTGTACCGTAGTAGAGAAAGAAGCTAGTTAAGACATTCTGTTCTCCTAGTTCTGCCAGAATTTAATTGAGTCATTATCTATTGAATAATGTTACTTACATACATACATAGCTTCACGCTGTATCCCGCATATAGCAGGGTAGGCAGAGGGAACCTAGTGTTAACACACTCCGTTCCCCACTTTCCGCCGAATTAAGGCATTGCGTGCTGAGTGGCGGAACTCAACGCCGCGCTTTGCCTTGTTACCAAACCCAGAAGATGAAAAATTCCATTTCCTGGTGTAACTTAACGCGTTTTATCATGTGAGAGACAGAAAATAAAAATAATTTAAATTTTGCCCCAAATCCGCATCGAACTTGTAACCACCGCGATTATGCAGACGCTGTTCCACTGTTTCACGGCACCCAATTTTTTTTAGATTGGTTCAGGATATTAGAAACACAATTTCTAACATTTTTTGTGGAATATGTAATATAACTTATTGCATATTAAAAAGCCTAAACAATTTAATAAAAATATTTACTTATGCACCAGGATGTCAATGTACTATATCAGCGATTCCCAAAGTTTCTATCTCCAATCCAACTAGCAAAAGAATGTAAGCTTGTAACTCTCGAAGCTATCGTAGAAAAACGAAAATGTCTTTAATACATATTAGCGTGACGTTTTGCTTTTTAATAACAGTAATAATTACTTGACTTATAAAGTTGTATAGTTTTTTGTCCCTAAGAATTCATAAGAGAATCATATTTTCCTTCAAATAAAGGTATAAATGTGAGTCGTGTATAGATTCCTTAGTAGTTGTGGAACTACCTAATGCTGATTTTATTTATTTTAATTAGATTTCAAAAATGAATACTTTATCAAATAAAGGAAACCGATTTTAAAGAAAATAGATTAAAATGTACGTAATTATATCTTAACTAAATCAAAGTCAAAGTCAAATAATTTTATTCAAAATAAGAAGTTACATGCTTCATTTTTTGAACGTCAAATAATTTACCACCGGTTCACTAAATTTAATGCCTCACACCTGAGAAGAACCGGCGCAAGAATCTCAGCGGGACTTTTTTTTTTATTCGTCAATGGTTTACAATTCTTTATTAATGGCAATGATACCTTTGAAACTGACTGGAGCGAGCATTTCATTCCCAAGGTGTGTTATCATTTATAAAATCACTAATTAGGTAATAACCTTTAACCCACAAACGTCTTTTCACAGTTTTTTAAAATTGTAAAATGGAAAGTTCTCGGACGTCGTTCCTATTGTAAAAGTATATACATTGTCCCATAAAAGAATTGCGGACTCGAGAATTAGAATTTAGAAGAAACCACATCAGAAACACTAAACATTATATAAAATTAAGAATGCCTCAATCCGACGGAGAGTGGGGAACGGAATTGTTGAAAAAACAGAGTGTCTTAGCACTAGGTTCTCAGGATCCCTCTGCCTACCCTACCATATGTGGTATACAGTGTGAAGTTAAAAAAAAATCATCAATCAATACATTAAAAAGATGCAGTCGAATTGATAACCTTCTCCATTTTTGAAGTTTTTTGAAAATATTATTATACTAATGCGAATCAAAAATACTAATATTGAACTTCGTTCATTTAATTTGTGTGTTAAAGGTTATTACCTAATTAGTGATTTTGTAAATGATAACACGCCTTGGGAATGAAATGCTCGCTCCAGTCTATTTCAAAGGTACCATTGTCACTTATAAATGTTTGTAAAGCATTGAATTATGAGAAAAAAAAAGTAGTCCCGCTGAGTTTCTTGCGCCGGTTCTTCTCAGGTCTGAGGCATTAAATTTAGTGAACTGGTGGTAAATTATTTGACGTTCAAAAAATGAAGCCTGTAACTTCTTATTTTGAATAAAATTATTTGACTTTGATTTTTACTTTGAATTTAATGCTCAGAGTCCTTTGGGTCGCGACTCACAGTTTGAGAAATGCTGCATCTGCTATTATTATTAAACATTGACAGTGACGGTTATTTTGTTATCAAATTGTACGATAATATTAGTTAGGTCAAGGACAATAATATCAATCGTCATTATATTAATATGTGGAGAAAAAACTTTGAACTCCTTTCTATGAAAATTAAGCGGACGGAAGTACATGAAATTTGGCGTAGTTGAAGTTTATATGGGGAAAGTGCTCTGCACTCTTTAGCCATTAATTTTCATAATAATTTATTAGACATACAAACGCCTGTCGTGGCGCAGATGCACTAGCGTGCGACTGTACACGCGACAGGTTGTGGGTTCGATTCGCACTCTAGGAAATGGAATTTTTCATTTCCTGGGTTTGGTAACAAGGCAAAGCGCGGTGTTGAGTTCCGCCACTCAGCACGCAATGCCTCAATACAGCGGAACGTGGGGAACTGAATTGTTGTAAGAGAACGGAGTGTCTGAACACTAGGTTCTCAGGTTCCCTCTGCCTACCCTGCTATATGCGGGATACAGCGTGAAGTAAAAAAAAACAAAAAAAAATAGTTTAAATTATGCTATACGTATTAAAAGGAACGCACTTAAAATTATTTTCTCTTTGTCAACTTGATAAGGACATAATAAAAGTTCATACTACGAAAATATTATTCTGTCATCGGATCCGGACACGTGTACAATTTTTAAAAATAACCTTAGAAGATCTTATTACGTTAGTAGATAGAAAGCTGATAAAAGTAATTCCTAACACTGTCTTGAGAAATCCTGTATTAGTTACTTTTGACGCCTGTCGTGGTGCAGAGGGACAAGCGTGCGACTGTAAACGCGACAGGTTGTGGGTTCGATTCCCACTCCAGGAAATGTAAAATTTAGTGTTTTCATTTTTTGGGTTTGGTAACAAGGCAAAGCGTGGCGTTGAGTTCCGCCACTCAACACGCAATGCCTCAATTCGGCGGAAAGTGGGAAACAGAAATGTTGAAAGAGAATGGAGTATATTAACACTAGGTTCTCTGGTTCCCTCTGCCTACCCTGCTATATGCGGGATACTGCGTGAACTTAAAAAAAAAAAATACATTTACTTATTATAAAAGCGCCAACTACCATAAAACATGCATACAATTTCAAACTAAATAAAACCAAATAAATTATTAGGAAAGTTATTTAGAGATTGTAAAGAATTAGCTAAATATTTTCACAGTGTATATTTTTTGGCAAGGTCGTTCAAGATTTATTCGATGATAACTCGTGTCACTACCGCGTGTGGTGGCATCTTTATTGCATTACACTCATAACGCCCACTGTACTTTAAATAATAGTTATTCCACGAGTAGAAATTGAAAATTTTATTGTAATTCTTCAGCTTTGCCAAATTGGCTGTCGTGGCGCAGAGGCACAAGCATGCGACTGTAAACTCGATAGGTTGTGGATTCGATTCCCACTCCAGGAAATGTAAAATTTAGTATTTTCATTTCTTTGGTTTGGTAACAAGGCAAAGCGCGGCGTTGAGTTCCGCCACTCAACACGCAATACCTCAATTCGGCGGAAAGTTGGGAACGGAATTGTTGAAAGAGAATGGAGTGTCTTAACACTAGGTTCTCTGGTTCCTTCTGCTTACCCCGCTACATGCGGGTTACAGCGTGAAATTAAAAAAATAACATTTTGTAAAATTTGGTTAGCGAAATCTTTTAAAAAATCATAATGAAACTTCAAGCTTTGAGCTTTATAAGCTTAGTGCCAAAACACTTCGCTTTCTGACCGTGTATAAGACATAGTGTGTTAAGTGGCGGAACTCAACGTCGTGTTTTGTCGTACTAGAGGAAATAAAAACCAATCGCGATTACAGTCCGGCACTGTCCCGGTGCGGTTAGAGTATATATGCGAAAATGTGGAAGGAATGTTTGTAACTCTTTTAAGTAACAATTACTAAACGGATCGTGATAAAACTATACAGTAACCAAAGTTATTAAATTATAGACCAAAATAACAATTACGCCACAATTTATAGATATTCCTACACACAGTGAAAAAAACATAAGTAAAACTTTATAAGCTTAGGCAGAACTCAGGACTTTCTTATTCAATTTAGGATTGAAATCTAGGTCGTTTTAACGTGTTTGTAATAACCATTATAATAATAATTAATTATTTTTTAAACACATTCTTTCTATGAAGAGCATATATTTTTTTTTAATGGAAAGGGCAAGGCAAACGAGCGTTCGGGTCACCTGATGGTAAGTGATCCCACCAGAGGAGCTACAGGTGCGTTGCCGTCCTTTGAGGTGGCGAGTTGGGGAAAAAATATATTCGTTTCCCTGGTGCGAATAGGGTAAGTTCATATCATTTTTTGCTAAGTTATTGTTAAAAATATTTGCCACACCGATAAATACGAAAAAATAAGTAAAATATAGTTAAAACTTTTATCTAAATAAACCTTAGATGCGGAACCCTCGGTACTTCAAACGCTCTTGTATTTGACCGGGCAAGTAGTTTTATATTGACTTCGTTAAAGACACAATTTAATAAAAGCAAAATAGTTCAGTTCTTTAATTATGGAAAGTAAAATATAAAGTTTAAGCTTGATTCTAAGACAAGTAAGTGTAGTGGATAGAATTTAGTGAAGGCAATAATATATGTATTACCAATTATTCTAAATATTTAGTCTAATTTCAATCCTAAGAATCCTTTCTGTGTCAGGCGCGAATAGGTTGACAAGGATTTTTTTTAGCTTCACGCTGTATCCCGCATTTAGCAGGGTAGGCAGAGGGAACCTGAGAACCTACGTGTTAAGACACTCTATTCTCCACTCTCCTCCGAATTGAGACATTGCGTACTGAGCTGCGTGCGGAACTCAACGCCACGCTTTGCCGTGTTACCAAACCCAGGAAATGAAAATACTAAACTTTTTAATTTCTTGGAGTGGGAATCGAACCCACAACCTGTTGCGTTTACAATCGCACGCTTGCGCCTCTGCGCCACGACAGGCGTTAGCCAATTTGAGTGTTTAATTTTTAAAATAATAAAAAGATAAATGAAATACTTTTAAATATAAAATTTTAGAACAGCACTAAAGAAAAATATATTAATTTATGTGAAAATACCTTTCTAAAGTAACATATTCGAATCTGCTTCAACCACAGAGCAAAGTATTTAATCGCTATTAATATATGTATATGTAACACTGTCACTCTCTTACATTAAGAATTCTATGCGCTAGTTGACTTTCTATATTTACTTTGTTACGACATGAATACAAATACCACAGTGGTGTTCTATTCGATTCCTGCTCGTGACACTTTGACATTTAAAAAGCATGAAATTATTATTTTTTTAATCCTTTTGTTAAATAGTTTATTATATGAATTAATGTTAGTAAATCCTTCAACTTTTCTTTGACTCGATTTGCTTGAAAATTTGCTCACAGACACGTGAGGACAAGAATCCATGATAATACAATATTTTCACAGAATGAATGATGACCTCCTGGTCGAGTATATAGTTTTCCTAACGAGTATATAATTTTAAAAGTAGTGCTTTTAGTTTCTTTTCTAATTTATTATTAGTCATATTTCAATCGATAGCCAATTTCAAGCATATATAAATGGAATTATTGGAGGCAAAGTCGCAATCACGAAGCAGTATGTTAATATACTATTATATGTATCCTGTAATAGTTTTCTATTATGCGGTCCAGTTTTGAAATACGCTGAAAATGGATTTGTAATATTGGTAATTCATAAAAAACACGAATACTAAGACAATAATATAATAATTATGAAAATGTCAGTATTGTCAGTCCGACATAAAAATATCTGTACAAAACGCAGATTTCCTATACAGAACCGATGATAAAATAAAAAGACAATTTTGTTTTGCGTGATATTCCGCAAATGGCACGGTAGGGAGAGGGTACCAGAGAACCTGGTGTTAGTACACTCCGTTCTCTTGAAAGAACTTCAAGAGTTGTTTTTGGAAGATATAATAATTTGTAGATATATATTTATAACATAATTCCACACATTAACATCAATATTTCTTTAAATAGTATAAAATACGTTACCCATAACATATTTTAAGCGTAAATTCAATTTCCAGTAAACATATTACCTTTCGCCACTAACACATCATAACCGGGAGTAACTTGCGATACATTATCAGTAAGAGTACAACTTAAGTCTCTAAGGCACAATGTGTAAATATTTAAGCCAGACGTCATGATGTCACCCAGTTAGTCATAATAATGATAGTTCAGCCCAATCCATGCATACGTAGGTCATGTACAAAAAGATACAATATATTCAAATATATTTTATTGCTTTTACAATGGTTGTTTGTCTTTTTTTTTAGCTTCACGCTATATCCCGCATATAGCAGGATAGGCAGAGGGAACCTAGTGTTAAGACACTCCATTCCCCACTTTCCGCCGAATTGAGGCATTACATGCTAAGTGGCGGAACAAGGCGCTGTGCATTGCCTTGTTACCAAGCCCAGGAAATGAAAATACTAAGCTTTTACATTTTCTAGAGTGGGAATCGAACCCACAACCTGTCGCGATTACTTGTGCCCCTACGCCACGACAGGCGTTAAATTCAAACAATTGTTTTATTAGATTATGATTGGAGCCTTGTTTTGAGCAAGAAATGTGAGTATTAGAAGGCCCAAAACAGGATAATAAGTTCGGCTTAATGAGATCTTTGATTTTCATGATTTTTACTTATTTTCATTCAATGAAACTATTTTAACCGAATTATTTGTGTATATTTTAGTATTTTGAAATACACGAACACTTAACGCGACTATTGTAAAGTGTTCGAAACGTCGGGTATTTTTTTTTTAACTTCACCCTCTATCCCGCATATAGCGGGGTAGGCTGAGGGAACCAGAACCTAGTGTTAGGTACTCCATTCTCTTTCAACATTTCCGTTCCCCACTTTCCGCCAAATTGAGGCATTGCGTCTTGAGTGGCGGAACTCAACGCCATCGGGTTTCCAAAAAATTATTTCCGAATACTAAAATATACCCGATTAATCCGTTTATTTAATAAGTTCTGCTTTGCAAAGATCATCAAGATACTATCTTTTGTTAAGTAACTTAACCCAACGCTGTTTTATCAGAAGGGGAAAATCAAATTATTTAAGTACCCCTGAGTGAGAATCGAAGCCAAAACCATTTCATTTACAATTGGGCGTTGTTTCCACTGAGCCACGATGACCACGTTTAAATATTATGTTTTATTACTTATTCCGTTGATGATTAAGATAGAGAGTGAAGAGCTTTAATAACGAAAATATTAACGTAAATAAATAAAATTATAAATATGCCCCACGGGACGGAAATGACAAAAGAGAACGGAGTGTCTTAACACTAGGGTCTCTGGTTCCCTCTGCCTACCCTGCTTTGCGCAGGATACAGGGTAAAGCTAAAAAAAAATGTTTAATATGTACTAGTTAGATTTATTATTAAGGATTCTTCTAGTCTTCGGACAATTCTTAAAATTGCCTATAAGCTTGACATATACATTTTATAAGTAAAAATGATCCCATAGTACAGATAATTAATTAATCATATATTTTAATGAGTGCATTGCTTATCAAACAAGAACGCGCTTATATAAAAATTTTATCACTTGAAAGATTATTTGATAACTGTATCTATGAACAAAGTCTCTCACAGATCAGTCAATCAAAAGTTTCTTGCCTTCACGTATCTTCTGTATTTATTTGAAAATTTGCACATGTGTCCGGATCCGATGGCAACACGCTATTTTTTAAGTATGAAACTTATGTCATTGTTAAGGCGACTGGAATAACGATATAAAAAAACCCTTTATTGAAATTGTTCTTTACAATGTAAAAGTCATATTTAAGATAAAAGTCAGGGAAGTAATTTCGACTGTCCGCTGTCAGCCATTCAGTAAGGAACAGATGCTAATGTAATCTCTCATAGTGTAACTATTTCTTTTTACCGATCAATCCTCCTACATGAGTTCTCCATACAACATGACATTTGCGAAGTGATTTGTGCTCAACTTGTACTTTCGAAGCGCCATAATTAAAGAACTGATCTGATCACATGAGTTAGACAAAACCATGCTTCTATTGGTCGCCGGCGACCGAGTCGTCGAGTTGCCCGGGCGACTCATGGCGACTGTCGACCAAGTGTGTAACCACCCATTTAAACTATAGTAAGTTACAGTCACCGGCGACCGAGTTGCCGGCGACTAGTCGACAGTGCGTATAAGCTCTAAAACTTTAATTGGCTCGCGAAACTTCCTATAAAAAATATATTTGCCTAATGATAACTAGTTTGATATTCTTTATCTTTATGTAAGAGCTAGCCTCCGTTTAATTGTAGGTATATTTCTAAAATGGACACTTACGATTTTTTACCGTAAGCATATATTTTTTTTTTTTATGGAAAGGACAAGGCAAACGAGCGTTCGGGTCACCTGATGGTAAGTGATCCCCGCCGCCCACGGCCCCGTGTAACACCAGAGGAGCTACAGGTGCGTTGCCGGCCTTTGAGGTGGGAGTAGGCGCGCTTTTTGAAGGTACCCATTTACCACTATGGGACCTATATAGGCATGCGTAGATTCGGACATGATCGTCCGAATCAACACGAAGCCAGATGGTTGATAGGTCCCGACCTTCAAAAGTGGCAAGACGACGGAAACTCAAGTCCTCCCTCACGAACACAGCGACCCCGGCATGAGGCATGAAATTATCCTCTATTATTAAGCATATATATATATGGATGTAAATTATATAAAGTTATAATTAAGATTTTATTAAAAATAGAAAACCTTCAAAGAAAATGTATTGAAAAGTATAATTATTACAAATGATTCAAAACTACTTGTTACTAGCTATCCTATAGAAAAGAATCAAAAAAATTGGCTCACCCATTGGCTCAGTAAAAAGTTATGCGGTAACTCACAAAAAAGCAGCCGAAATAATAACCTCCTTTTTTTAAATTGGTTAACTTGGTATTTTTATTGGTATCTAGTGTATTAACGACCAGATATGGGGTTTCCGTCAGTTTATCAGAGAATTGTCTTAAGAAATACAGGTACATATTTCTTTTATATTACTTATAATATTTTGTCAACACTTTTGTGAAATTGCCTTGAAACAATTGCCCCAAATTGCCTCAAATGTAATAACTACTAGTTCAAATACAACTTGGGAAAAAAATATATCTAAGTAGGCGGAATTGGAAGACAGTGTGACAAGTTCAAATGAAATAAAAAATCAAAAGGTCTTTTTTATTAAATTTTTAGAAAGATTTTACGCTAATACGTAAAATCTTTCTATATTCATTTCATACAAGATTTGTAGAATAAGAAAACATTTGCCAACATTTGCACTGCTTATTAATATGCATTAAATTCACGTAGTTTTGATAAGATGTCTGTTTTTATAGTCTTTATAAAAAGCAAAAGCTATTAAATTTTAGCACAAAATACGTTCAGAATTTGATTCGTCATGCCTACATCATAGATTTTTATACTGATATAGAAAATACTTAATACTAGGTATACAATAATGGGTAAATAAATTTTCATAAAAAAATGCTTGTAAAATAATGACTTAATGAACCAAATTTTATTTTCATAAATTATTAGGAATATAACACCT
Organism: Philaethria dido; assembly: GCA_033558755.1. Classification (NCBI taxonomy): domain Eukaryota; kingdom Metazoa; phylum Arthropoda; class Insecta; order Lepidoptera; family Nymphalidae; genus Philaethria; species Philaethria dido. The sequence goes on from JAKGSA010000649.1 coordinate 23,416, forward strand.
GTTGTGGCGCAGAAGCACAAGCGTGCGACTGTAAACACGACAGGTTGTGGGTTCGATTCCCACTCCAGGAAATGGAATTTTTCATTTCCTGGGTTTGGTAACAAGGCAAAGCGTGGCGTTGAGTTCCGGAATTCAGCACGCAACGCCTCAATTGCGCGAAAACTGGGGAACGTAGTGTCTTAACACTAGTTTGCCTACCCTGCTATATGCGGGATACAGCGTGAAGCTATGTATGTATGTATTAGGAATATATTTTTCTCTTTTTATACTGTTGCTCAGCAGAAAATTTTAAAATCTATCTCGCGTGTAATAATCTAGATTTTAATGCTTGATCCTCAACTAGATCAGATTTCATGGAATTTTTCGAAAATATTCGCAATAACTTATAAGAACGTTAAGCAGAACCGACAGTGAGATATAGTACGAACAAACATTCAAGAACTTAATCCTAAACAATCGATGACGGATTTATATACAATCCGTTGAAAACGGATAAATATTTGCCTCTGAGAATATTTTTTATTTTTAAATATGTGATAAATTGCGGCTAAGGTAAGTGGGTGGTGGCCTTCCACGGTAGATGAACGAACTCGATATTTTTAAACATTTAACACCTGCCCAGTTCGCGAACTTTTTACATTTCATTATTAGGATGGGATAGGACTGTGGGACAGCTGATTTCTTGCAATTGAAGTAAATTCACGTTACGCTGCGCACGCGCAGGTAGTGCGCATTCCACACATATTAGTAAGAAACGTTTGTGTTTAGATCTTGATTGTTTAATATGTGGTATATTTTTGATAAAAGTACTATAAATATATATATTATATACTATTATAATTATTTTTTTGATTTTAAATGTTGTTGATCTAAAAGAAAAAATGCTATAGCAATAAAAATGTAATCTTTATATATTTAAGTGGTAAAGAAAAATATTTTTTGTTTCAGATTCGTCGAAGCTCCGTGGGATCAACGCTACAATAAGCGTTATCGTTATCACAATTTAAAAATTAATTTAGTTTTATGATTATCAGCACAATAAGATGTAGTTTAATTTTTTTGTAACATTCGCAAAATATGAAAGGTGATGGAAACTAGACTATGGGTGTAGTCGTAGAGTGGCGGCTTTATAACTACTTCCATGTGTTTGTATGGAGTTTGTATGGGTTTTGAAAGGGTTTGTGGTGTTATGAAAAAAGGAAACTGCGTTAATAGTGCTGTGCAATTATTTTTATCATAGTAATACTGTAGTTAAGTCATGCGGTAGTTTAAGTTAGGGACGAACTTGGCTCTTTTTTTTATATTTGACATGATATTAATATCTTTATCTTTTTGAAAATTTACAAAAATATCATTTTTGATAGAAAGTTTAATTTAAGATTCCTTTAAAATTCCAGATACGCGAAGACACAATCACTTCAAAGGTCTAAAAGTGATCAACTTCCGTTTCACCAACAAAGTGCTTCAGAATGAAGTGGACGAAGCCATCCTTAATATACACATACAAGAGCTAGAACCTAAGCATAATATAACTATAACAGAAGACCATTTTACTATAAATATCCAAGTAAATAGGGTGACACGCAACAGCCAAGGGAGTAAGGCGTCAGTGCCTTACGCTGAAAGTGCGGTAAAGCTGTCTAGAAAAGATTTGAAGGTCGGTAAATGGGTTAAAGTGAATGTAACGAACATGGTAGCTGAGTTCTTCAGGTTGCCGAGGGACAATCTGGCGATTGTAGTGAGAGTACAAGACTCAAAGAATCGGATGAGCTTGGTGGTACCGCACCCTAGCTCTGAGTCAAACAACGCGTTGGTAAGTTTATCTCTTTTTCCTTTTTTTTCTTTTTAACTTCACTCTACATCCCGCATATAGCGGGGTAGACAGAAGGAACCTGAGAACCTAGTGTTAAGACACTCCGTTCTCTTTCAACGAATCCGTTCCCTACTTTCCGCCAGATTGAGACATTGCGTGTTGAGTGACGGAACTCAACGCCGCGCTTTGCCTTGTTACCAAACCCAAGGAATGAAAATACTAAATTGTACATTTCCTGGAGTGGGAATCGAACCCACAACCTGTTGCGTTTACAGTCGCACGCTTGTGCCTCTGCGCCACGACAGGCGTAAGTTTATCTTAAATATTGGTTGATAATGATGTACGGTAATTAGGGAATTAAATTTCAAAGAAATCGCTTAATGTTGTTACTTATGTGGGCTATTTTGAAAAAATATTTTTAAATTAAAATAATTTAATGTAATTACTAAAACTTATCCAGTTCAAAGACATATTTATGGTGAGAAATCAATTTAAGGAAGATAAAGATCCGTAGTTCAAATGTTACGTTATATTCAACTTTTTTATTCCTTTAAAAAAAAAATTCTTATCATGAGTTTTCTTCGGTTCTTCTAATTTTCGGTTCCGTAAAATTATATTAGATCAAAATTTCGATAAGGAAATAAATTCAAGTGTTATAATCATTCATAGTGTCAAAACACCCCGTTACCGAATATTGTATCCTATTAATGTAGACTATCTTCTCCAATATCTCTTTTCCTTATAAACCTACAAATTAATTTAACATCAATTGTTGTTAATTCATGAATCATTCCCGTTTCAATTCTCAGTAAATTTCAATATTACTTACGAGATAATGACAATAAAGATCTCATAAATTACCTTTTTAAAGCTAACATAATTTTTAATATCTGCCCCCGTATATCGAATTGACCCATTAACGGGTCAATATTTAGGTCAATCGACTTCATCTTCATGCTTCACTTGGGTATTGATAAAAAATTTTCTCGGAATATTTTGTTTAAAAATTAAAGCAAATAAAATCAATTATTGTAATGTTTTGGCGGCGTTGAGTTCCGCCACTCAGTGTCTCAATTTCTGATGGAAAATGGAAAACGTGGAGTGTCTTGACACTAGATTACCTTTAACTGTACTTTTTTCTTCGAAGAAAATATTAAAATTGCAGCGTCTCTATCTTTTTTAAATTTTATTAATTTAATAAGTATCGTATCTCAATTCTTTATACCACCAATGTTATTAAATTTACTTTACTGGTCATCGTCATTCTGTTGTTTCAACTATGAGTACTAGGTTCAATCTTGGTTTTGGTTCACCGTACCTTTTGACGCAATTTTTATGTGCTTTAAAGTATATACATAATCATTATTACTAGTGTCCCCGTTGACGCGTTACCAACGCGTTGCCTAGCAACGTATATGTGACTTTATATAAACATGAATATCAAAACATGATAGTGTGTGTAATATTTAGTTTATTAATTTAATATATTTTTATGCATTGTTTTAAATAGATATTATCATTCTGAACTCCTTCGCTATATAAACTATAAGTGTGCCAAGTTGCATGCTCCTTCGTCCGCGAAATTTTCGTAGAAAGGGGTACAAAGTTTTTGCTTCACGTATTAATATATAGAAGTATATACATAATATAGTATTATATCAATACACAGATCTATATAGAACGGAGTCTGTCTAATTTCAGGTCAGATAACCACGTGCGAGTCGCTTAAATTAATATTATTATAATTACTTATTGTTTGTATTTAACGCCTGTCGTGGCGCAGAGGCACAAGCGTGCGACTGTAAACGCGACAGGTTGTGGGTTCGATTCCCACTCCAGGAAATGTAAAATTTAGTATTTTCATTTGGGTTTGGTAACAAGGCAAAGCGCGGCGTTGAGTTCCGCCACTCAACACGCAATGCTTCAATTCGGCGGAAAGTGGGGAACGGAATCGTTGAAAGAGAATGGAGTGTCTTACACTAGATTCTCTGGTTCCCTCTGCCTACCCCGCTATATGCGAGATACAGTGTGGAGATAAAAAAAAATGTATTTGACATAATGTTTTAGATATTGTATTGAATTTCAAAATACTTATTATACAAATTGTTAGTACAAGCCAATCATGTATAAATTATTATTTTTATATCAAACAAACTCAAATTTAAGATAATCCCTTAAAATTGAAGCGTATCAGGAAGTCTAATACATGACGTAAACTGTATGCGACTGTTGCCACTTATTAACATAATAATTATAAGCGCAAAAAATTATCATAGATGACCTACATAACAATTACTTGAATTATCTCTAGTGTATGAAATGATCAAAAAAATTAAACGATTTATTTTTTTGTTTCAGATGCCATATGTAGAAATAAGTCTTAGGGACAATTCTCATAAAAGAACGAGAAGAATGATTGGGATGGATTGTACTGAAAACTCTAAGGAAGTTAGATGCTGTAGGTACCCGCTGTCGGTGAACTTCGAAGAGTTTGGATGGGACTGGATCATAGCGCCGAAGCAATATGACGCTAACTACTGTAGCGGTGAATGCCCGTACAGTTTCCTGCAGAAATATCCTCATACTCATCTAGTTCACTTGGCTGCTCCTCAAGGCAGCGGCGGACCTTGTTGCGCTCCGAGACGCATGAGCAGCATCTCCATGTTATACTTCGACCACGATCTAAATATCATCTACGGAACGATCCCTGGCATGGTAGTCGAAAGTTGCGGCTGCTCATAGCAACCGTTGCTCCACGCTCCAAGGTTTATTTGGACATTCTTTAATTTACTCATTTGGTTCAAAAATGGTCTAACCTATCAAATTTTGGACTTTAAAATTATGTACGAAGATTAAGATCTGAATTTCTTTTCTTTACTTGGGGCTTTAAGTGTAGTGTTCTTATTGTGATACATTCGGTTGAAGACTGCGGACCCTTGTGGTGTGTGTGTGACTATGGACGTTATTACACTAGTACTAGTTCGAATTTCATTTCATCACAAAATTAGATTCATCCCAGTTTAGACCTTCCATTTGTTTTCGCGATAGATTAAAGCAATAGTATCTACTTATATATCTTACGTATTCTTGTACTTGATGCGTTATTTATGTCTTTATACCATTTAAATATCGGCATCGACAGCAATGTTCTCATTTTTCTATTTTGGTATTTATATCAATATAAATTTATCAACATTTCTTCTAGAATGGCATTTATTTTCGAAATTAGATCTTAAAATTTAGTTCGTAAGTTATATTTTCAATTGTAAGTAGCTAAAATGTGACACAGGCACAGTGTTTGTTGTGATTTCAATTAAAACTTATCCTTTTAATCAATAGTGCGATGAACTGCCAAGAAAATAACAATAGAAAATGTACAAGGCGCATACAATGGGCACCTTAGAGGTCTGCGAGGTTTTTGAACTACATATATTGTTAGATTAACAATAACTTAAACAATGCAAAAAGTTTGCATAAGCAATTTTTTAATTTGTTTTTTTTTAATAACAAGACTGTGCCCGTGATAACTGTCTTCGAGTCATCAAAAACTGTCATTTTAGTTAGATCAGTTTAGGAGGTAGTGCGTAACAGTTTTTCTATGAAATTCTAATTTTAAGTAGATAGGTAGTTTATGTAATTTCGATGTATTTCTATTCAACGTACTTGTGAAAATATCTTGACATCATTTGGATCTCGTTCAAAATTCTATCTTTTATGTAGGTATAGCGGGTGGTGCTTAATCGTAGGACTTTTACTTGTTCAGTGCCTACCCATTAAAGAAGCGTATTATGTTGGCGATTTCTAGTTTTTTAACTTCTTAATAAGTTTTTCGGATTTAGATTTTCAAAATTAGATCTCATTTTGAGGCCGTTTAATTGTGAGCCTCGTGGCAGATCTCCCTTGTGTTTGAGGTGTTTTTTAATAGCGGTTTTGAAATGTTTCTTTACAAACATTGTAGTGTTAAGCGAGTTGTTCTATGTTTACCGTAACCGATGGATATTGTCAAAATTTAACTAACAAATTTGTGTCATAAGATTAATGAAATAAATTTTCAATTCATAAAAACTTTTTGTCTTTTAATATTCCCTAAATTGCAATATGTGGTATAAGAAATAAATACATACTGGTATCCCCGTTGACGCGTTAACAACGCGTTGTATTTAGCAATGTATATGTCACTTTCTATTAACATGGATGTCAAACCATGGTAGTGTGTGTAACATTTATTTTATTAATTTAATATACTTTTTAGGCATTATTCAAAAAAAATATTAGCATTCTGTACTCCTAAGTGGACCAAGTTTCATGCTGCTCCGTCCGCGTAATTCAAAAAAAGGGTACAAAGTTTTAGCTTCACGTATTTATATATAGATAGTAGGAGGTATAATAAAAGACACAAGTCCATCCGCGGTCATCCTTTCAGAACAGCCGCTCTTTATTTATATAAACTTTAAATTATTTACACATTCTGTTCTTTCTACTTTACATTAATATCAACGTTATTAAAATACAATCAAAACAAAAAATAATATATAACAGAAACACACATGTACAGTTACGAGAGTGGGAGAAATATTCGGACTAGTATACCCAATTACAAAAAATAAGCCCCCCCACATTATATAAATTTTTAATTAATTTTCTCTAAAAGTATTTCATAAATGTTGGCGATTAAAATATTATATAAATTATTGTGTTAAAGAAAGCCAACAGTTTATTAAACACTTCAGTCTAAATATTGCTTAATCGATTCAAAATATACAAGAAAATCAACGTTGCACCTGCATAGAGTAGAAACAATTCCTTATGTTAGTGTTGTACAAAAGGTCATGGCATTGAAGGACACAATCGACACGATCGACTCATATACTCACTAATCCTAAATTACAGAGAGTGCACAACATTTAGTGGTGTCAGTCTATAATAAGTTGGATGGATTATTCGAAGTTCTATAGAGCGTCAAGCGTTAAAACATAATCAAAATAACCGTATGGCAGTGTTTTCGTCGAAAACTTAACCTTACAAATGAAACATCACAGTTTTCAAACCTAATAATAACAAAAAATGCCATGATCCGAACCGAATATCCGATAGAATAGTAAGGTCACACAGGAGGTTACACGAGTGTCTAACGCTAAGTATGTACAAGGCCGGCGCCGCACGCGACTGAAACTTGAGCCGTTATTTAAATAGGATCACAGTGGAAAAAGTGATTTAAACATACGTTTACATCTAATCTATAAATATATAATGTCCACATTATGGCAAGGTCCTACATAAACGCTATCACTGGGTAGTGACACTAACTTCTATGGCTACGTTCATAGAGTCCATTTGCTATCTGTACACTATCACTCAGGGCGCCGAGTTAGAAGCTCGGCTGGGAGACAGTTCGCGGGTTGCCGGCTTGCGGTTGGTACACGTCGTACGAGTTGTGCGGCTCCAGATGGCACACCACGTTGTTCTCGCCGTTGAGCACCGCCGCGAGCGCCCGCATGTTGTTCTCCTGCGGCTGGTGGTAGGGGTGCATCAGTCTGCCGCTCTCGTACGCGTGCCTCGGGTCGTACGATCGCTCTAGCGCGTCCCATTTGCCATACTTCCCGTAATGTTCCTGTTCGTGATGATGCCTGTCTCCGGGGCTGTAGGAAATGAGGGGTCGATGGTCTCCGAAGAATTTGGAGCTGGACGACCCGTGGTGTCCGGGGTTCTGCCGGCAGTTGTCCGGTCCGGAGTTGTCGTCGGACATATCCGACATTAGGGTTTCGTTCCTTTCGATCTCTTCGTACACTGGATCATCTTGTATGACTCGAAATTCTTCGGAACCTCGTCTATATATTCTTCCTTGTTGAGAAGCTATTTCGGAATACGTGTGATTCATATTTTGGCTGCCATGGTGATGATGATGTTTTCGTCGGCTGTCATCTTTGTAGTGTTTTCGGAAGATCATCTCTTGACTTCCGGGCGAATGCTGTGACATGAATACGTGGGGATTCCTAAAGTCATGATTGTAGCTCCTGGTAGTTTGGTACCCTTGGTGATGAAGTGGACTTTCTTCATCCTTGATGACGTGTCGAGGGGATCCAGGAGCAATTTGGCCATCACAGTCCGGGTACGGGCTGTGAATGTGACTCTGCTGTGCCAGTTGACGAGAAAGCGTGTCGTGATGAGGTAGAGTCGAGGAGTTGACTGGATGATGCTTAGAAGAAGTGTTCTGTAAAGAAATTTGTTATATATAATGTTTTGTATAAATGAAAATATGTTACAATACGTTAATAGTTAAATCAATCACTCAATCAATGACTTAAGCAATGACAATTTATGTATAAAAAAATAAAGACAGCTCAAGTTTTTAAATAACTCTAATATAGTTCTTAGTAGAGCTAAGTTAATCAAGATTCTAAAGATTTTAAATCTGTTGTTCAACTGTTTGTAAAAATATGATACAAGTTCAAATGTATTATGTTAGCTTGTGCTATTGGAGAGAGAAGAAGAGACTGATTATTTCGATTTCCGTCAGATCGATTACGAAGTAACACATGTATACAAAATATTTTAACAGTAATACACAAAACAACATAATTACATAGTTTTACCACAGATGCAAAACCATTTAATGACTTGCGAAAAAAATGCGGTTGGAACTCTAGCATATGAAGAAATAAGGGGCAAGGATTCTCTGGTCTATGGAATTTCACCAACGACAATTATATTTATACTCAAAGTATATTAAATAATTTGAATATGAAAAATTGAACAATTTTTTTTTCTAAAATCTTTGATCGATTTGACGGACGAAGAAAGTGTCTGTGATGTAATTAAAATTAGAAGGAGGTGGGATGGGCTACATGTGCGTGGGTCATGCAATGTTAGGTCATGCAGTTAGGCTACACTTAAGTAAGATCTCTATAACCATCACCTGAAAGATTGTAGCTATAAATAATAAAATAATACATATAATAAAATTGTATAAACAACGTTTTTCTTTATGATTTCTTGATAATCAAGATTCATGTATGTTTATTTCAGTATATGTTTGTTTTCTTGGAATAGTAGTTGTGATTAAAGTCTTGACAAATAACAAAAATGAAACAAAAAAAGTTAAAAAGGAATCAGTACATAAAATAACTCGTCAATGTCTCGATATAACGCTGCTGAAATGGACAAAAAATATCGAAAATTCAAATTTTTAAACCAAATAACAAAAAATGCGACGTAGATCCTTCCAGGTGCGAGATCTTACCAAAGCTGTCTAAAGCCCTCCCCTCACCTTCCATACATTCGTGTTCACAGTCCACTCGTTCGCGCCAATTGAGGCCGCCATTTTGTTTGAATAGCAAGATGGCGACCGTGATCGAAGGTTCTGGTAATCGCTCGGAACTTCAATATTATTTCTGTAGCTATGCATCGAGGCGATGCTGTGCGAGTGGGAGCTACTGTGTGGTATGCTTTGTGGGGGGTCGCGTGGGTTCCGCAATTCTTCGTTTGGGACGTAAATGGGGGCGGTGGGACGTATCCATCTTGACGCTTCCGGTTGTAAGTTGTAACTCTGTTTGTATGTAATATAAATGATATATAACATCGCTATCAAAAAGTTGTATGGTTTTGAAATGGCATAAATTGAGTTTCGGAAAAGTTCTTGAAATGGTTCTTTATAATTTTACTAAATATTTTAACATACAACATTTTGATACGACCCAAAATATATTCTACGTACACATAATATATGACCGTAAAGTTATTGAATTCTGAAAGAGCTACGAGAGTCATACGCAATATATAGAGATAGGATTTGTATCGACATTGGCCCATCAGATGCACTACCACCATCACTAAGTTAATTGTTAGTTATTTGTGAAGCATTAGTTTGTTATTTAGAAGGAAATAAAAATAATACTTACCGTACATACGAGTACGTACAACCGTTACACATGGTTAGTTACAAACACATACAAAAACTGAGCTGTCTTTTAGTCACAACCGAAGCCAGAGTGTTTTGGTGGTATTTTTTTTTAAATTGGCTAACTTTGATAATCCTATCTCTATATATGCGTACGAACCTTGTTGGACATTCTGTCTGTATCCTTGCGGGTACCGGCCGCTTCCTGAGTTTATCGGATTTCTGAGATGAGACATGGGAGCTGCTTCCCGCTCTGGGATATTATGGGAGAAATTGGAAGTTGCATTGAGGGTGGGACCAAAATTGGGTCCAAAATTTTGATTCTCTTGGGAATTTCTACGATTTCTATGGGGATGGTAGTTATGAGCGGCAGCGGCGGCCGCGAAGGACGCTACAGAGGCGTTGTTGACAACATTGTTGTTATTATGATTGTTGTTGTTCACAACAACGTTTAGTGTGTTGATGACGAGGTTGTTTGTTGTTGACGCTGACACGGACGTGCTCGCTGAGTTCTGTTTAGAATTTAATAACTTTTTTAATTTGGTCGGTATATATGATTGTTGCATATATGTATGTATGTTAAAACTTCCACCATTTTGTATGATTTTTATATATATATTTTAAATGATAATAGATAATGTATGTATATTATAAAATATATCATAGAAATAATATTATTTTAATACCCTTTAACATGATATTTGAACACAAAACATATATTTCCACCCGACTCCACTCTAGTAAAGTTACTGAGTATGTCTAATAAATAACCATAAATCCTAGAGGATATCTTTTTATATTACTTACCTTACTTACCTATGTGACTGATTTTTATAAATTATACTATGAATAAGAATCAAGGGGTGTAATATGTATACATTTGTACTTATACTAACATTCCTAATATATATATATATATATATAGTCATTTAATTGTGGCTTTAATATGATGATGAACACTACATAGATGTTATTTTTACGATATGAGCGTAAAAAATAATTTATATACCAATAGATATATGAGTTGTATCGTTTAAGCTCACTTCCCATATAAAATTAAAGCTTAACTTTGCGTTAGACAAAATGGCGTCGAAATGACATCAAAATGGCTTCTTTTAAAAACAATAAGCAGTTTAATAACGAATAATAAATAACAAGCTATTCTATGCGTTTCCACTTCCTGAACAATATATAAAATGAAAATTAATAATTATATATTTAGATACATTTTTACTTACAGTAACATCACGTGGGTCAACAACATCTTCGTTGTCAGCGGTATTTTGGTTGTATCGTCGACTCTTGACTGAACCTTGGCGGGTATCGACGTGGGTAGAGGAGGTAGTGTTGCCAGTTAGCTTGAGGCAGCAGCTAAGCCAGGAATACCGCCGACATATACGTGTGAATTCCTTTTGGAACTGTGAATTTAGAATTTTATTTTTATGGGTTATTGTTTGTGGAAAATATTTATGTTTTATCTATGTTATTTTGTGTTTTGTGAAGGAATAGAGAGTATAAGGTTACAATTAAATATAATAATAATAATATCCAAACTCCATTCCATAGCCCTATTGTAGTTTTTCATATGTTCCATCTCTGAGCCTATGGTTACTCAGAGATGGATCCCGGTCAATGAGTCAGATTAAAAAATATTATTGTCTCAAAGGGGCCTCTACGTGTTGGACCTGTGTCCCCAAAATCTTCCAAAGAACCGGGTTCCTTTGCACCCGAGAACTTTAAAAGAGATATATAATAATAATAATAATATAATGAACGACTTTGATTCCCTTTGTATGGATAATTCTTCGGATAGAATAGTCAATTTAGCATAGTTAAACTTTATATGGGAAAAAAGTGCAGAAAGCCTAATTTTTTTATATAAAAATGCACTATAACTATATAAACTTAATAAAATAAATATAGTGACATACAAGTTACTAAGGCAACGTACATTTTACGCGTCAACGTGCCTACTAGTGATTTTTTTGTACATTTAACTGTGCATATAAAAAAATTCTGATTCCGTATATTAATACTTTCATAACTAATTTTCTATTTTTTTAAGTAATTTAACAAACTACACTTTTAGGCAAAAAGTAGAGAAAGTAGAGATATATCACTAAAACCACATAAATATAGAAAAATAATCTTTTACTTACAATTTCATTTTGAAGGCAATAAAAGATGAATATAAATAGTCCTTGCAATGAATTCAGTATAGTGAATACATATGCGAATATGACTGTCTGTTCGTTGATATATAGCAGTCCAAATGTCCAAGTTAAACCCAAAATGACCGCCAGGACCATCGAACTGTATAACCATACCCTGAAAAAATTAAATGTTACATATAAATTCTCCAGTGAAAATAAATGTCATTTTTTATGTAATGTATTATATTTTGTAATTTTTTTTAGCTTCACGCTGTGTCATATATAACAGGGTAAGCAGAGGGAACCTGAGCACCTAGGGTTAAGACACTCCGTTCTCCACTATTTTGTAAATAAAGTATATATATATACCTGTGTATATATATAGGAAAATGTTGAGATTTTAATGGTTATATATTTTTTTTTGAAAACTCTTTTTTTATCTAAATTCTATATCTTATTTGCTAAGTTGCTTAGTTTTTTCAAACTTTACAGACAATTATAACTTTTTAAGGCTGTGCTATTTATACACATACCTCACAAGACAAAATATCGATACTATTTTAGAAATATCTTTTGTTACCCAAAATAACATGGATAACACTTATAAAATTTTTAATTACCTTATTTTATATATTTTGGTGTTGTCCTTCGCTTTGATGGACACTGTAGAATGATGGCACATCATGTAACCGACTAAGCCTAAGCAGAACCAGTTCGCCTGAAAATATAATTACATTAGATAATTTATCTATTTTACTTACTTTTATTTTTAATTTAATTAAAAATTCCATTTCCTGAAGTGGGAATCGAACCCACAATCTGTCGCGTTTTCAGCCGCATGCGTGTGCCTCTGCGTCAAGACAGATGGTATACATAATATTATTATTATAACACGCATAGCATTCATAGGACAATCAAAGAGAAACTAGTGTTAAGACACTCTACTTTCCAGGCAAATTCGAGACATTGGCGGAAGTCAACCTCGCTCTTGGCCTTACAAAATCGAAGAAACTATAATAAAAATAACCATTTCCTGTAAAATAGTGTGTATATATTTTCTGTCTCATTCTCTCATCGACTTAACGTCATACATGTATATGTTTTCTATAGCGTGACGCATATTCGTTACATTAAAAATCAAATCTAAGAACTACTCACAGCAACAACAATAGCAGCAGGTCCCACAAAACTCATTATCATCATGTTATCAGTAGATAACCAGCAATGGTCCTTAGTGCCATAACCTCTAGGCGATATACCAGCAGATATAGATACTACCAGTAGAGGCGCCAAGTACGCGCCAGCACAGTACCAACGTGCTCTAGGGCGTTCAGGTTCGAATACTTCTACCAACATCGCGTATAGATGGAAACCTGGGAAGGAATTTGTTTGTAAGATTAAATAAAAGTTATATATTTTGAACTCATTTTAAACTATTTTTAAAAAAACAAGGATTCTCTATTAAATTGAATTTTTTTGTGTGAGCGCATAAGTTATTATTGGGTGAATCGATTTTGATGTTCTTTTTTATATGATAGGTAGATAGGTCTGATGTAATCCCATTTACATACATACATAGCTTTACGCTGTATCCCGCATATAGCAGGGTAGGCAGAGGGAACCTAGTGTTAAAACTCTCCGTTGCCCACTTTCCGCCGAATTGAGGCATTGCGTGCTGAGTGGCGGAACTCAACGCCGCGCTTTGCATTGTTACCAAACCCAGAAAATGAAAAATTCCATTTCTTGGAGTGGGAATCGAAATTAATCCCATTTAAATTTAGTTAAAACAAGTTTTTGAGTTATTCGTAATAACTTTACTTTTTACACTGCTCTCAACTCCTCTCCCTCACCCGCACAGCAATCCATATATTTCTAAAGAATGTTTCCACTTAATATTCGCAAAATGCTAATTGAGACCTTTATTAACGATTATTCGACTTTAAAATCATTCACCTATTTTTATAATAATTGAAACGGTGAGTGCAGAACCAACGTAAGTCTGGATTTTCAAATTTTGCAGGAGGGAGAAAAACAACACGCATCTTGCCTTTCTAAGCTAGTTTAAATCGATTACGAATTTTTGCATATTTTTGTGACTTACGTTGTTTCTGCACTCACCGATTCAATTCTCTTTTACCTAAACAATAAAATAATATCAAACTTTTATATGATATTTTACCTTCCAAAAACATCCAAGCAAAAGCTGCCAAGAAGAAATAATGGAGTAACCCAGCGATGACACCACATAACGTACTGTTTTGCGTCTTATCTATTCCACACATGAAGACAACTTCAGCGATTAGCAGACAGAAACATAGGTTCTTATGTATGAAGACACGGTCAGACTGGAAAAGGAATATTTATAATTAGTATAGAATTTTGGAGCCTCACGCTTCATTTGATAAAGGCAGGTTTTCAAAGAGAATCTAGTGTTAAGTCACTCCGTTTTCCACTTTCCGATTGAAATTGAAACATTGTATGTCGAATGGCAGAACTTGAAGGACAAAATTTTTAAATTTGTGGTACCGCCACAGGTCAGTGGGTCAAATGTCATAATAAAAAAACGTCATGCTTTGCTTACCAGCGTGAAAATATAATCATGTTTTAATTGTATTTATCCACTTTAACTTATGTAAATATTAAAATTTCGGTAAACAAGTACGGGTTCAAATCTTGATGATCTTTCAAAATGTGATATTGATATTCATAAATTATTTATTTTTTTAATTTCCTAAACGATAAATCCTACTACAATTATAATAAATAATAATATTTTGTCTATCATTTATTATAACTTCACGCTGTTACCCGCATATAGCAGGGTAGGCAGAGGGAACCAGAGAACCTAGTGTTAAGGCACTCCATTCTCTTTCAACAATTCTGTTCCCCACTTTCCGCCGAATTGAGGCATTGCGTGTTGAGTGGCGGAACTCAACGCCGCGTTTTGCCTTGTTACCAAACCCTAGAAAAGAAAATACTAAATTTTATATTTCCTGGAGTGGGAATCGAACCCACAACCTGTCGCGTTTACAGTTGCACGCTGCCTCTGCGCCACAACAGGCGTTTATATATAAGACCTAACTTATCTTTGTTTTAATCTTTGTTAAAAAAAAAAAACAATAAAAAAGCCCCTCACCTTCATATTCCTAACAAACTGAAACACGAATATAGCAACGACTAAAGCAACAATAGATATGCTACAGCCTATAGACGTAATCAGTCTTAATGCCATCTCGTGGGTGGAACTGAGAGGTACTCCATGTACGTCCATTAGTATTGCGAAGTTAGTCAAATGTGAACAGGCACAACCAGTATGAGACCTGTTTGACCATTCTACTTGACAACCCTCTGATGACCAGCCGCTGGAAATTAATTGTTTTGGTTATTTTTACGTCATTTTTATATGAACATACGAATGATTTTGTAATGGGATGACACTGGAAATCAGTTTTTAGAAGGTTTTTTTTGTTTCACGTTGCACACGCACATAGCAGGGTAGGTAGAGGGAATCTGATAATCTAGTGTTAGTGTTTTCACTTTTCGCCGAATTGAGGCATTGTGTGCTGAGTGACGGAACTCAACGCCGCGCTTTGCCTTTTTACCAGAACAAAGAAATGTTGATAAATATTTGATATTTTCATTTCCTTGAGTGGGAATCGAACTCACAACTACCTCTGCGCCTAGGACGTGTAATGTATAAGAAATAATATATTTTTAATTGTAAATAATATTGTAATATAAGATAGATTTTCTATTTAAATAGTGGTCTTTTATACTGAATGCAAATTCATTTTAATCTTTATGTATAAATTAAAATATTCCTTAAAGAATTCAACATTTTTAAATAGTTTAATCCAAACCCAAAATTATAAAAATCGTCATCCTGGTAATGGCAAGAACATCAGGTTCTTGCTATGAAGGTATTGTATTATCATTGAATCCGGACACGTGTGCAATTTTTGAAGACGGCAAGAAAATATTGTAAGAATTTCTTTTTTTTTTTAACTTCACGCTGTATCCTTCCTTCACGCTGAAAACTGAGAACTAGTGTTAAGACACTCCGTTCTCTTACACCAAATTGAGGCATTGCGTGTTGAGTGGCGGAACTTAACGCCGCGTTAAGAATTTCTTACATTAAATAATTTCTAAATACAGGTAAAGCAAATAAAAACATATATAAAAACTTACTGTAGCGTATAATCCCAGAAGACACAAGCAGGATTCGTTAGGTTTTCTGTCTTCAAATGTTTCATAGTCAAGCGGACCATTTGTGAAAGTTGTATGTGCCTGCCATTGCCTAAACTTGCTGATATTACCTGTAAATATTATTATATAGAAGTTAATTATTATTGCAAATCATTTTGAGAGGTAAAGGTTCGATTTTCAGTTGACGTAATGAATAGACATGTAGATAAAAATACGCTTTCGAAAGAAATAACATTAGTTGAATCATAAACTTAAAATTTTCATACTCTCTCTTACTCTTATCCATTTTAGCAAATACATTTGTTTTTACATTGTTACATATATATCCATACCGGATGTGAATAGGATGATAAGTCGACTTGCATATATGCTTTAAATATTTACTAATATAGTTTACTTTATTTATAGAGTAAATAAATAAGTGACTAATTTAGAAAAGTTAAAGCAAATCAAACTATTTTACGTGTAAAAATAATTATAATAACATTTTTTTTTAACTTCACGCTGTATCCCGCATATAGCGGGGTAGGCAGAGGGAACCAGAGAACCTAGTGTTAAGACACTCCATTCTCATTCAACATTTCCGTTCTCCACTTTCCGCCAAATTCAGGCATTGCGTGTTGGGTGGCGGAACTCAATGCCGCGCTTTGCTTTATTACCGAACCCAAGAAATGAAAATACTAAGTTTTACATTTCCTGGAGTGGGAATCGAACCCACAATCTGACGCATAAAGATACTTAATTTACAGATAAAATAAAATCGAAATATGTCTATTCTAAAAAGTATGTATTTTCGACTTATCAAGTTATTCACTTCCGGTACTATTACAGTACATGACTTTAATTTATTATTTATAATACAAAAACACAGTAACATACATTGTCTTCAATAAAAAAAGATAATTTTTTTATTATTTACCTTAGAATTTAAAACTCTAGTAACATTTTTCTTTTCTCGTTCTGAGTTAAGGCTGGTGGAAGAGCCGTCAGTAGAATAAGCTGCAAACTCAGGATTTTTGCCAAAAGTTGGAGGCAAAATTTGTTCTAAGCCGTCAAACGCGAAGAAAACTATCCTCACGAGGTCCACTTGGTGATTTTCTGAAAGTACAATATTTTAATATTTATTAAAGCTTTATTTACACAATAAAGAATTTATTAGAAACATATCGAAATTTTGAATGTAGCGGGAATCGAATCCGTGCCTCTTGGAAACCGTCCAAGCCAATAAAGGCGCTTTCTGGTAACTGACAATTAGGCAAGACGTTCTTAATGTAGCTTACATTAAAATTCTTATATTTCGATATAGCTCGATAAGAACAATTAATGAGAACAAATAAATTTCGCTTGTAATATTTTGCATCATTTAGTACAAATATTTATTATTATAAAAAAAATATTATGGTAAGTTTGAACGGATTTGTTAATTGAATTGTAATAACTCTTTCCCAGACAATAAAAAAACAGACAAAAATATTTCTTTCCCAGACAATTATATATTTGTGTTCTAACTAGGCAGAAAATATGCTATATAGATTTATATGTTAACTTTATCAATTTCATTTGTCAGTGGAAAGAGAAGAACGGAGTGTCTTAACACTAGGTTCTCCCTAACTATCTGGCTATGTGGGAAAAATTGAATTTGATTTCAACTTACCTAATAAAGCTGCTTTGGGTATAGTTATGGTGTCTTCAGAAGCTTTCCATTGCTCTTGCGCTATCAAGGATGGGAACGTTTCGTCTTCTACGTTCTTTACTTCTAGAACGCGTACTGATAAACCTTGAATTGAAAATACAAAAAAATATTAATAATTGGACAAGAATTATTAATATTTAACAAGACTTGTTTAAATATCTTAATAAATTTTAAAATAGTATTATATCATCTTGTATCTATAATAAAATATACATACATATATCTATGATACTGTCCTTTATTTTTTTAATAAGAAAGATAGAGACGGCGATGTCAAATATATCTGTCAAGTTAACCCAGTAGGGGTTTATCACAAAACAACTGCATAAATTATTAAAACCTATGATACATAATATACATACATAACGCCTATCGTGGCGCAGAGGCACAAGCGTGCGACTGTATATGCGACAGGTTGTGGGTTCGATCCCGACTCCAGGAAATGTAAAATTTAGTATTTTCATTTTTCATTTTTATAGGGTTGGGTAACAAGGCAAAGCGCGCAAATGCCTCAATTCGACGGAAAGTGGGAAACGGAATTGTTGAAAGAGAATAGAGAGTCTTAACACTAGATTCTCTGGTTCCCTCTGTCTACCCTGCTATATGCGGGATACAGCGTGAAGTTAAAAAAAAAAATATATATTCAAAATTTAGCGGCGTTGAGTTCCGCTACTCAACGCGCAATTTATATTTCAGGTGGCAAGTGGCGTACTAAGTTAACATTAGGTTAACCTTGCTATGCGAAAAAAATAAGAAACAAATTTAAAACTAATTATTAACTTACATATATTTTTAACAGTCTGTAAAATAGTTTTCTCTGTGGTAATAGCATCTGCCAGTAAAAATGCGTTTTCTTCCAACTGAGTCAATAAAGCACTGGCCACTCTGTTCTGTGCATCTGCACTTAGATCAGACCAGCACGCTCTTTGACTTTCTTCTAGAAGATTTGAGCCTGGAAAAAGATAAATAGAAGATTATAGGAGATAAAAGAAAGAAGAATACTCTATAGAAAATAATATTCTTAAAACAAATATTTATTAATACTTCTGAGCTAAATTATTATAAATAATTAATAGCTTGAATTGATTATTTAAATTATGATTCATATTTAAGTTTCAAAACAACTAAGCAAGTGTAACTTTTAAAAATATTCCAAATAACTTCTTTTAGTACATAATATTAACATTGAGACCATCATGGTACAGTAGGACAGCGTCAGACGGTTGTAGGTTCGATTACCACTCGGAGAAACGATTACATTTAAATTAATTTAACAAATTAAATTTTTAAAATTTGATTCTATTAGGGACACACATTACCTGCAAACTCTCGAATTTGTGGGACAGTGAAAAACGGAGTGTCTTGACACTAGGCTCTCTGCCTATCCTACTAAGCAGGATAAGACGTCAAGTAGAAAAAAAAACTTACCAGTTTTAATAACACCAAATAGCATATCTGTTACGATCGCTTCTTTTTGACTTGGGTCAGTGAATGTTTGTAGATTTTGGGACATTCTCTGAGCGAGCTTCTTCATTATATTGGTTGTGGTCATCATGTCGCCTCCGTAGAGCGTGTTTGAAGAGGTTACCTTGAAAATTAAGTCCTTTGTAATAAAATAAATTTATTGTAAATATTCTACGTAAAAAAATAAAATGTAAATTGTTAAGCATTTATAAATTATAATTAAAATTTTAAAAAAAAATCGCTTTCATATAAAACGTTCTAAAAAGTAACATTATTACGAATATCTCAAAAACTTCTCCTCAGATGTTAACTTAACTTAAATGGAACCACATCAAAAGCACTAGCTATCATATAAAGAAGAATAATAATCGGTTCACCCAGTAAAAAAATATGCGATAACACTCATAAAAAACAGTCATCCCTTTGTTGAAAAATCCAATAAATTTAGACACCGTTAATATTTAAAAAACTAGATTCATATACGCCTGTCGTGGCGCAGAGGCACGGACGTGCGACTGTAAACGCGACAGGTTGTGGGTTCGATTCCCACTCCAGGAAATGTAAAATTTAGAATTTTCATTTCTTGGGTTTGGTAACAAGGCGACGCGCGGCGTTGAGTTCCGCCACTCAACACGCAATGCCTCAATTTAGTGGAAAGTGGGGAACGGAAATGTTAAGAGAGAATGGAGTGTCTTAACAGTAGGTTCTCTGGTTCCCTCTGCCTACCCTGCTATATGCGGGATACAGCGTGAAGTTAAAAAAAAAAAAAGATTCATATAAGGTATTACAAATTTCTTATATTTATCTCTTAGACTAGAGTCAGCGTGAATCAAACCTACTACCCCTAACTTACAAGTTTAGTAAAAAACATGATTTCCATACAAAAACATTTAATATTTAATAATTACCTGTGCCAAATCATTACTGATGCTTAGAAGGGATTCCCCTTCTCTCACTCTCGCTTCGAGGCTGTTCAGCCATACTGATCTGCATTCACTGAGATCGGGTGTAGCTCCGTGCCACTCTGGTACCGTATCTGCTGTAAATTCAATTATTTAATATATTATATCATAATGTGATATATAATTGTTTGTATAATATAACTAAATCATAGGAACGTAGTGAGATAACATTTGACTGTAAATGTGACAATTGTTTGATTTCTATTCATGGGGGTAGAATAAAGTATTTTTATTTTCGGTTCTTAATACAAAAATGTATTGTTATAAGACTGTATTGTAATTTAAATGTCCATCAAACTTTAAATAATTGTAATACCACTGTAAATAATCGAAAATGTTTAAAAATATCATCGTGGCGCAGTGTGACTGACTGAGAATGCATTGTTTGTGGGTTTTATTTCCACTCGAGGAAATGATCACATTTCCCGGAAATTATCTTCCCTTGCAAAACGCGGAGTTGAGTTCCGTCACTACACTCAATGTCTTAATTTTGGGCGGGAACTTGAGGTCTTAATATTAGGTTTTATCCGACTATCCTACATACAAGGAAAAAAATGATAGTAATAACGTAGTGAACATTTTTTAATAGACATATCACTTACAATATATAATGTCCCCAGTGGTGATAAGATTATGGCTGGCCTGAGCGTCAGGCATGTTGACGGTACCGCGGTAGTCTATCAGGTGTTCTGGAGAATCACCATCACGACCTACAAAATACATCAAATATAAGTAAATCATTATGAACAATTGAAGTTCTATGTTGTAAATATTTAGAATAAGCTTTGTTATGATAATTTCAAACGTAGTAAGATTTAATTTTCTACTTCCTTGATCATCGACTTGCAGAGAAAAGCAAATATAATATATAGAGTTTGGTCACAATAAACATATCATATTTACATGATCTACCCCAAGATAGCATCAATTTTTCCATCAACTGACCCAAAATTCGAACAAAAAAAATATTAATTATTCTATTTTACTATCTATCTGATATCTGATGACACAAAAAAGGTATGATTACATAGAATACATATTATTATAAAGCACATATAACAAATGTATGTATGAAATAACAAACAAACCTTTCAATAAAGCTTCAGATCCCAATCTTCTTATTAATTGCATTTGCCTATCATTAGGCTGGTCTAGACCCAGATCGTGATAGTTTTCTCCAGACTGCAACCCTGAACTTCTTCGTCTTGGACGTTCTTCCTCGATATAATGATGGTTTGTTAAAGTGCATCTGAAATTTTAGGTTTATTATAAAAATAATCTCGAGTAAGAATTGTTTTTATGATCTGTAATGGGGAAAAAATTATAAAGAACAAAATCAAAAATGTTTTTCGCGATGATTTTTAATCAGTCTACATTTGAGTAGGAACTACTGTAAACAGTACGAAATGTATTTGCAAAAGTGTATTTCCAAGTACTAAAATATACGCGATTAATTCGGTTACAATATTTTTTTTTAATATTTATTAGGAATATTTGCTTTCGATTCGATTTTTACTCAGTCTACTCGTGACCATGGACTACTGTTAAGTACTTAAAGCGTATTTCTAAAAATATATTAAATATATAATAAACTGGCTAATATAATTTAATTTAATATTAAACGCCTTTAACGCCTGTCGTGGCGCAGAGGCACGTGCGACTGTAAACACGACAGGTTGTGGGTTCGATTCTTACTCCAGGAAATGTTAGTATTTTCATTTCCTGGTTTTGGTAAAAAGGCAAAGCGCGGCGTTGAGTTCCGCCACTCAACACGCAATACCTCAATTTGGCGGAAAGTGGGAACGAAATTGTTGTAAGAGAACGGAGTGTCTTAACACTAGGTTCTCAGGTTCCCTCTGCCTACCCTGCTATATGTGGGATACAGCGTGAAGTAAAAAATCTTGTTATATTAATATAACAATTAGTCTAATAAATAATACTTACTTCCACCTAGCCAAGCCCGTTGCTCCCCCAGGACAAGGCTGTACCGCGTATGAACCTGCCAACGTCCAGTTCCAATGCAGTCCTCTCGCATTTATTTGTGGACAGTACGCCCGTCTACCCATTGTCGGTGTTGACAGGGTTGCTGTAATGTAACAATAGATAATCT
This sequence comes from Philaethria dido, assembly GCA_033558755.1. Taxonomy (NCBI): domain Eukaryota; kingdom Metazoa; phylum Arthropoda; class Insecta; order Lepidoptera; family Nymphalidae; genus Philaethria; species Philaethria dido. The sequence goes on from JAKGSA010000649.1 coordinate 45,714, forward strand.
TATATCCAATATTATAGAATTGTTATATAAATTATTATTATAAGTAATATATTACAATTATATAAATTCTAATGGTTAGTCTACACTGTACGAAGGACGCGAACAGTGTGTGAAAAATGTCATCCTACCGTCATACAGTAAAACTAGTACGAAGGGTAGAGATTCATTCAATTCTGTTAGCCTAACATTTAATAGCAAATATTGATGTGATAAAACTACTATTGCTATAGGTTAAGGTTTATTTGTAATAAGAAATAAATAAATAAATGTAAAAAAATTAGGGTTAAGAAAATTTAAAGAAGAAGTCTCAAGAAATTTTAAAAGACAAACAGACAGATATTTAGATATAATTCTTGATTTTACAATTTTGAGAACAAGGTGAAAATAATTTATTTATACTTACAGAAAGTCTTTTCAAAATCATCAATGATGTCAGGATTTGGTCGATTCTCTTTTGGCGGCATGTGGTGGACGGGTGAGGTCGGGTCGGAGTCCTCATCTCTTGATGCCCAGTGGAGCGTTTCATCTGTAACTGTTGCTATAAAAAAAAAGATATGTTTAATAAAGGTAGTCTTTAATATGCCCAAACTAAACTAAACCATAGTTATAAAGGGTCAAAATTTACAAAAAATAATTATCTTATATCTGGTTTCTACTGTTAGCTTATAAGAATATTAGTTCACTAGTTATAATAAATAATTACTTACGACTTTCAACGTCCTTTGGTTTATCCAATTTAGGTGTTTCCGGTGCAGCAGCTTTAGGTATATCTTCTTTGACTTCCGGTATTTTGTCCAAGCTTTGAGGTGGTTCCTTTTCTGATGACGAGTCAGGTTGTTTTGTTGTTGTTTTCTATAAAAATGTAATAATTTCTATCAATTTAAAATAATATTTATAAATGTATTAAATAGTTTTTTTTTTTTTAACTTCACGCTGTAACCCGCATATAGCAGGGTAGGCAGAGGGAATCATAGAACAAGACACTCCATTCTCTTTCAAAACAATTCCGTTCCCCACTTTCCGCCGAAATGAGGCATTGCGTGTTGAGTGGCGGAACTCAACGCCGCGCTTTGACTTGTTACCAAACCCAAGAAATGAATATACTAAATTTTACATTTCCTGGAGTGGGAATCGAACCCACAACCTGTCGCGTTTACAGTCGCACGCTTGTGCCTCTGTTCTACGACAGTAATAAATAAATAATAATAATAAAAAGTCATATTTTTTTCTAATGGAGGTTATTTTTATGGTATTAATGGAGATTATATATTAGGATTGCTTCAAATGCACTGAAGCACCTGAATATTCTATCGCATTAACGACCGCAACCACTAGCAAATTGTTAATAATTAGCAATTGCTCGCGGCTCTGCCCCCAGTGTAGCATGCACATTGCGCATTACTATTCAATCGATAAGTCAAATTAATCATGCCACGTTTACTTAAATAGGTTCTTCAAATATTGATAGTTACGTATCCTAGGAATAAGGACAGTTGGAAGTATCGATTTATATGATATTGCTGTTTATGTGATATTGCTGTTTTAAAAAAGTAAAATGTTTTGTCTTGGGTTTGGTAACAAGGCAAAGCGCGGCGTTGAGTTCTGGCGGCACTTTCGGCGAAAAGTGGGGAACGGAATTGTTGAAAGATAATGGAGTGTCTCAACACTAGGTTCTCTGGTATCCTCTGCCTACCCTGCTATATGCGGATTACAGCGTGAAGTTAAAAAAAAATGGTTTTTTTGTCTATAATTGTGATAACTAAACGTGGTAAATCAAATATATGTAGATAAGTTCTGGAAAAAATTTCACATAATAAAATAACACGCCAAATAATTTCTTAAGGTTCTATCTGCTTACATTCTAAAATACAAGAGATATGTAATAATAAGATGATTAGGCAAAAAGAGGATCTTGGACAACGGAGGCGAGCGTTTATGTATAAATGACCCTTTAAGTCTACACTTAGGTCTCCAGCTTCAGGCAATGTCTCGAGTTCCTTTCCCTGCGCGGTGAATTCATGGAATGCTAAGAAGTTTCTACCTTACCTTAGTTGCAATATTCCCAAGCTGCACTTCCGGCGGAAGTGTGATATGTGGCCTGAAGGTGGGTGGAGTGATTACAGTTGGTTTCTTCTTCTCTTGAGGTATTAGCACTGGACTCTTGGGCATTGGTGGCGCGGTGGACCTCCACACAGTCGGTTGAGATGTGATCAACCAGGGTGGTGATGGTCGTGTTGTTGTACTGGTTGTGGATGCTGGAAGATAATTGTCAAGTTATAGTAAAACTAGCTGTATCCCGCAACATCGTTTGCGTGGAGTATAAACCGTTGTTTAACATTTTTTTTAATTTCAATAAAAAATCTTAATATGCTTTTAATAATAAAAAGAGATTTTTTATGGGCATTAAAAGAGACGAGAGAAGCCTTCGAAGAGCCAATATACCAAATTTCAACCTTCTATGGTCAATATAGCCAAATCACTCAGTAAGGCCAGCTAATATTTTTGTGCGAATTATCTTCTATTGGAAATATATCACGTGTTATTTATTCATCATGAGAATTAATCATAAGATGAAAACTTAAACATTTAAAATTAAATACATTGAAAATTTAGTTCGCTCAGAATAACTGAGTGACTTGACACCTAGCAATAAATTATGAAGTGTCTTACCCGGTACACACTGGTAGTGGGCTTCTAAATATTTGAGCGTATTCGGACAGGGGTCACCAAACATATTCGTACTTGCTAGGATACTGCAGTTTTGGTGCATGCTACATCTGTAAATAGAAATAAAATCATTAAATATTTATGGAAGCATTATTAATATTCCAGAGGTCTGTTGTGGCGCAGAGGCACAAGCGTGCAACTCTAAGCGCGACAGGTTGTGGATCCGATTCCCACTTCAGGAAACGAAAATGTTAAATATTTATAATAATTTATATTTATAATAGTATTTTTGTTTCCTTGCTCTGGTAACTAGTTACCATAGCAAAGCGCGGCATTGAGTTCCGCCACTCAGCACGCAATGCCTACTCGGCGGAAAGTGGAAATCGTAAGTCGGACGGAACGGAGTGTCTTATTAGTAGATTCCCTATATCTCTCTGCTTACCCTGCTATTTGCGGGATACAGCGTGAAGCTAAAAAAAAACATAAATATCTCCCAGGATTCGAACCTCTAACCACTTCTTACTACCGATGCATCCAAAAACACCAGTTTAAATTGATTCCGACCAAACCATCCACAATACAATCCCAATAAATAAATATCAAAAACAGATGAGCAAAACACAAATGGAAAGCTTTTCAGTTTATTTTCCAGGTGAATGATTTTGTAATTCAAAAATCAACTTTGTACAGCATAATTACTGGACGCGTCATTTATCAACAATCAATTTAGGCGTCGCTTACACGAGAGGGGCACTTTATTGCCAATCTAGTAGTAATACTATTAAGCGAGGGGAATATTTAATTTTTGGGATCGGTGAAGTTTGTGAGTTCCCATCATGACTTGTATGTTTAGGTTACATACATACATAGCTTCACCCTGTATCCCGCGTATAGCAGAGTAGGCAGAGGGAACCTAGTGTTAAGACACTCCGTTCCCCACTTTCCATCGAATTGGGGAAATCATAACGTGCTGAGTGGCGGAACTCAACGCCGCGCTTTGCCTTGTAACCAAACCCAAGAAATTCCATTTCCTGGAGTGGGAATCGAACCCACAACCTGTCGCGTTTACAGTCGCACACTTGTACCTCTGCGCCACGACAGGCGTTTTTTTAATATGATATAAATTATTCTATCACCTTTAAATAAAACACTCTGTATATAAACATATCTATGTTTGACATCAACAAATGTCTAACAAATCACAAACGTTTAGACATATGCAAACTAAATGTACATTGTTCTAATAATTGAATGTACTCGTATTATGTGGAGTTAAACATGAATTATGTCGCTAACTATTATGAATTTCATTGCAAACGCTATCAAATTTTCGTATTTCAGACAAATGATTATAACCCATTATTAGTAATTACGGTAGCGAGTAATTATGTTGTACAACATGACGACATGACACGAAATGTACAATTATATAATGGAATTAGAGAACAATTCTCGTACTAAATAGCCGTCCTTGATAAATAAATCTTTTGAAAGAAATTCTAGCAAGAATAAAAAACAATTTCAACATGGCATTATGTAAATATAATACTGTTTTTATTGAATACATCTTGTAGAGGTACGGGTTCAAATCCAGGTTTTGTAAAATTCAAACGTCTTGTGAAAGTTATTTGTTTCTTAAAACAGTACTATGCCAATTTGTTGAAAATAAATCAACTAAAACTGATCACTATAAAAGATAATTTATGAGGTATAACATATCAAACAAAGCCTTTAAGAACCATTAACTCAATAAATATTAATTATTTATAACTTGTAAACGACTTAAAAATACTTTTAACTGTAATTATACAGAAGTCATTAACATTCTCATTAATAATTATTAATTATATACAAAATAATCATAATAACCTGAAACCTACATAAAAAAATACTTGGTACAATGAAAATCACTTCAAATTACTTTAAACTGTACAGGAATACAGACTTCTGTATGTGTGTGATGACTTCATCAAGATTTCCATTAATAATGACATAAATATATATTTTTTTCTTTTTTTGAAATTCACGCTGTATCCCGCATATAGCAGTGTAGACAGAGGGAACCAGAGAACCTAGTGTTAAGACACTCCATTCTCTTTCAACAATTGAAACCCCCTTAAAAATACTTATACTGTATAGAAATACAAGTACAGAAGTCATTAAGATTTTCGTTAATAATAACATAAATAATAATCATCGTATGCGGTCAGGTTAACGCCGCATCTACACAGTACAATTTCATTACCACAATAATACCAACGTAACAAATTAAACCGCAATATAGACATTTAATCCCGATTATTTTAGCTACATTTGCAATTTACCACTTGTGTTTTGATTCGGAATATTTGGAATTTACTTTGTATGGGTCTTGTGTTATTGGATTATTTTTTAAGTATTGGTAAAGTTTTGTTTATTTAGTGGATTATTTTTGTATTAACTTATTTAAAAGGAATATGTGTCTCTCTGACTTCTCTACTAGGGACAAAGCGTGGAACTAACTAAGTAGCTAAGTAAGTAATTATTATGATTTGTTTAGGGTTAATAAATAAGTATATAAAAAAATTCTAAGCACTTCTCTTCTAACATAATTTTTATATATGTATGTATAAAAAATAGCATTTTCACGCTTTACATCCCATAACAGGGAAGTAGTCAAAGACAATCTAGTGTCAAGACACTCCATTTATTCCTTTCTACCCGAATTCGTGATATTACTTGTTGACGGCACTTAAGCAGCGTTCTGTATCACCAGACTAAAGTAATAAAAATAATTGAAATATAACCATTCCCTGAATGGGAATCGAACACACAACCATTCACATTTACAATCAGTTGTCCTACTGTGTCACTAGAGCCTCAATTTAGTATACACAAGTCATTATTTCCTTTTTCCATACTTAACCATAACAAGCTTATTCAATATGAAATAAATATAAGTAAAGCATTATTAGCAATAGTATTAATTAATTAACTGGAAACAATTGCCTTTTGTGTGTGTAACAAAGCTCATTCCAATAAAAGAACAAAGGACTTATCAGATTTTGATTAGAGACGTGAGATAAATAGGAAATATGCTTAATGTATATTGGATTTTCATTGTACAAAATTATAATTATACGTTCTTTCATAGAATATCGATAAAAATACATGGAACGTATGTATGTAGATTTTGAAATAATGTTAACTAGGTTAGCACTATAGAGAATGGAAAACATAACTGTTAGTTCCACTATTTTTTTATTTATTTTTCCATGTATGTACAGTTTACTGACATAACTGACTTTTCTTTTATTAATATACTTCATTATATGGATTGTCAATACAACAATGGTGTCTTGACTGACGTGCCCGACTGACTTCATTATTCAGATCAAGAAATTAGCAATTTTTCATAAATTTCGTGTTTTTGTACCAGTGGCTATCACCGCGGAGAAGAACACTAATTGTAATCGCGATGCTGGTGTATTTGGTTCCCATTCTGGAGTATGATTATATTCAAATTGTGTTCTTTACCGTAATCTACAGGTAAAACAAAGCTTCGTATTGAGTTCCACCACTTAAAACGTACGACGAATGTTTCTATTTCGGGTTGTACTTGAAGAGAAGAGTGTCTTGGTATTAGGTGCTCTCTGACAATCCTGCTATACACGAAAAGATATAAAATTATTTTATAATTTCCTGTATTTTTATAAACTAACCTGCTATGTAAAACCCGTAAGCTCCTCGTGCTCATACAGTTGACGCTCCAGTCAGTGTTGCCGTGGTCGTTACATATCGTAATCGAGAATCTGCCATAGTTCGCCCTTATCAGATGGATCACTGAGCCTTCACTGCATCCAATCTTTAAGGTTTTTCCTTCACACGCGTACGCTGTTTCGTATCTTGGTTCTGGAATGGAAAATTATGTGAATTAGAACTAGCCAAAGGAGATAAATGTATTTTTTTGGTTAATATTCTTAGTTTTGTGAGTGTCAATTGTATAAAAATGTTTTTTGAAGAATCGTATAGCTAATATAGATTAAAAGTGATAATTTTTTTTTAAATAAAATATCTTCAGGGTTGGTTTTCCACGACTTTTGTGATTTTCTTCAAATTTTAGAGTTATTGCCCAAGGGGCAAGATATATTCACGACAGTTACGTTAGCCATACAATTGTAATCGTATAGAAAATTCCCTAAAGTAAGGAAATAAAGCACTTACTTAAATTTAAAATAAACTTGGATTTTTCCATAGTTGAAAAGGCTTTGTTCGAAGCTCATTCAATTATCGTTTATCTTGGTTCAGTGAGATAAATACTTTTTGCGGTCAGCGGATCCAGCGCAAATAATCTAGCACCTAACTACCCTCCAAAAACATGCCGCGCCAAGCCATTTATCCAACGCTAAAAAACAACGCACTAGAAGCTTTCCACCAAAAATAAATCCAATTAAACCTATCCGACGTTGTTCATCGGATCGTTACGTCCAGAAACCATTTACCAATTCAAAAGCAAACACCCAATGAAAGACAAAACGAAAAACTGTCGACTCAACGTTTCATAATCAATTTCTGGACGATTCAGTCCGACGCAAACAAGGGCGTGAAATATTTTCTCAACTAAAGCGCTTTACATCGACGTCAATACTCCACGATTAGTTTTTAAACGGGAAATTTAAGATGCAATGGATGAGTTGCTCGGAAGATTTATTGCTGTAACTTCATAGCGGGTTAGGTGTGCATATTCTGGATAGGATATAATAAATCTGGCCAAATTAATGACGGCACCGACAGATCGTTTAAGCCGTTTTCGCTACGTCATACAACGAAATGAGGGCTCGAACAATACATAATGTACTGCAGTGAATCTTATAATAGGGTTGCCCCTGATGTAAATTAGAAAAGTGTCGATAAACTTAGAGCGGGCGCCGTTCAAACAATTTCCTTTCATACGTAGTCGTAGTATAAAAACGGAAAAGTGGCATTATTAATCCAAACTTTATAACTTAATGCGATAAAGCACTGATAAAGCTCAGCAATAAATTACGTTGACTTTTAAACATTAGTGGAACACGGGTGTAATCAAACTTTTTAAGCACAAGTTTCCTTTTTACCATAAATTATATTTATTAAAACAGTGGGGAGGCCGTTGTGGCGTAGTTCTGACATGTTTGACAGTAGTTGTGGCTTCAAATCTTGAAGTAATGTTTATATTTAAGATATAGATGTTCCTATACTCAGATTAGACAAAATGCTGGGTTAAGTCCCGTTACATAGTAATATTGGGCGGAAAGTGAGAAAATTACTAATCTAGGTACTTCCTATAATATACGACACATATGTGAAACTACTAATATAATTAATCCAATACATCGGTACGAAGTTAGAAAGTATAAAACAAAGTCGCTCCGTCTGTCTTCATCTAACTTGTCTCTCTACATTTACTTCTAAATCACGTAGCGGATTTCATTACATTTCCACCGTCTATACTTTATACTGAATTCTTATATTTTACATACTAATTGAGCTTTTATATGTTAAAGAAAATTATAGGAGGTGTGACTGTAAATGCGATAGATTATGAGTTCGATTCCCACGTCAGGACATGAAAATATTAAATAATATTTAGTATTTTCATTTCCTCTCTCTGGTGACAAGACAATGCGCGGCGTTGAGCAATGCCTCAATTCGGCGGAAAGTGGGGAACTGATGTGATAAAAAGAGAACGGAGAGTTTTGACACTAGTTCCCTCTGCCTACGGGATACAGCGTGAAGCTAAAAAAAATATTATTATTAATTTGCAAAAATGAAAAAGGAAACACGTTTAAAATTATTTTCTCGTTATCTTGGCCATCCTTGCCATACTGATGTCTTTCATCAGGTTCATGCTATGAAAATATTGTACTGTCATCATATCCGGATACGTGTGCAAATCGGACCGCAAGAAGTGGGTAAAAATAGCGCCGTCAGATATCCTTACGTAGATTGATTGATATATTTAAGTGAAACTAATAGAAGAGAGTTAAAAATAGCCAATACTGTGAAAAATGTATTTTCAGCATGTATTATAAGTTAATTTATTACCTCTCCTTATAAAACTCTAAAATTACAATAACCTCTCAATCTTAATGTTGGCAGTTTGTTCTTTTATTCTTTTTCCTTTTTTTAATAATTATAACTTATAAAATTTCTATACATATATAGATTTTATGCATAAAAATTTTAGCGGTTTTTGTTTTGAACGGTTTCCAAAAGGTCCTGATACGAAACCCGTTACATTAATTTTTTAATGTTTTCTAGAAAAGTTTTCCTTATCCTAAATATGTGATTAACACTCTTTTTAGCTTCACGCTGTATCCAGCACATAGCAAACAGAGGGAACCAGAGAACTTAGTGTTAAGACACTCTATTCTCTTTTAACATTTCCCCACTTTCCGCCCAATTGAGGCTTATGTGCTGAGTGGCGGAACTCAACGCCGCACTTTGCCTCGATTAACCCTATATTTATCTTCAACTATAATTATTTTCGTTTTAGAATACCCATGTGAGTAATTAACACTATAAAATGTGTTAAGTCATAGTACATAAATATGTAATACCAGAAATTACACCATGTTTCTAACCGTTATTACTATATTGGGAATTATTAAAATAAATGTTCCGTTATAGACACAAATAATTGCGGTCACACTGAAATATTAAGTATTCGAATAAGCTCGATACAACAATTATTTTGCGGGTATATTTTTATTTTAAATATTTCTTTTATTTTGCTAATCATTTTAGCTTCAGGCCTTTTTACGCATAGAAGGGGAAAAAAGACCTAGTGTCATAACACTTTCTCCTCTTTCCTCCAAAATTCGAGACATTGCGTATTAAGTGGCTAAAGTAAAGGTCGCACTATGTCATACCAGAATGTCAAAATGAAAATAATTCAAATATAATAAATATTCTTGTGTGTTTTTTCTAGATAATTGATGATAAATAAATGATTTGATTGAACAAAAGAATGGCAAAATTCGATGCAAAGGGGCACCGATTCTAATTATCAGGCTGTGCGTTAATCATACAAGAACTATTGAATAAAAATTAATGAATTACTTTTGAGTCTGGAGATACCTATATATTGGATAGTTTTTATACCAAAATTCTCATTTTAAAATCTTTTCTTAGCTGATATCTAGTTAATACGAGCACGTTTCTTGCCCAAATCATCTAATCGCTTATGTAACATTAATCGTTAAAGGAAGAAGTGGAGACTATTAATGTAAGTTCCTGCATGGCAGTAAAACCTAGTGTCAAGACACTCCGTTGCCTTCCGTCCTAATTAATACATTACGTATTAAGGTGACGGAACTCAACGCCGCGTATAAAATAAAGCTTCTAGATTTCCAATACACGAGCAAACCTAACACCATAGCTATTGCACGCGAAACTACAGTTTGTATCGACAAAAAGATAAGATCGATACGGTTGGGTTATTTTATAAATCTTTTTGCTACCTCCATTCGTTGGCCGAAACTTATCAAATGTTAACCATCGGTACTTTGTTTTAACTATTTTTAGAAGCTTTATGAGTCACTTTATGGAACGATTTTTTATATCCACTAGTAGTTTGAATTTAATATTAATTGCTTAAAATTTAAATTTAACGCCTGTCGTGGCGCAGAGGCACAAGCGTGCGACTGTACAGGTACAGGTTGTAGGTTCGATTCCCACACCAGGAAATGTTAGTTTAGTATTTTCATTTCCTGGGTTTGGTAACAAGGCAAAGTGCGGTGTTGAGTTCCGCCACTCAGCACGCAATGCCTCAATTCGGCAGAAACTGGGGAACAGAGTGTCTTAACACTAAGTTTCCTCTGCCTACCCTGCTATATGCGGGATACAGCGTGAAGTTATGTATGTATGTATGTATGCTTAAAATTTAACTGTTAAATATTTATTTATGAATTAATTCAAAGTGTTATAATGGAATAATTGTACAATATATAGCATAAATTCAGTTTTTAAGTTATTTAGATGACATTCATTTTTATAAAGAAATTGAAAATACAAGTCGACTTATGTGGAATTATGTTCCTAAGTAGTTTATTCTCTTTGTCATTGTCTTGTTCTATAGACATCGTTTGACTGTAAACGCGATTGGTTGTGGGTTCGTTTCTCACTCTGGATAAATAAAGTGTGGCGTTGATTTCCGCCACCTAACAGGTAACTCGAATTTGGGCGGAAAGCGGTGAACGGAGTGTCTTGACACTAGGTTCACCCTGTTATGCGGAACATAGCGTGAAGCTGGTTACTTTTTGATGCATAACAAGAAACGTCCTCAAAACCAAACTTTTAGGTTACAATTTCGTTAATCTCTTTCAGCAGATATTAGACGACACTAATAATTTTCTTACAGATAATCCTACAACAAATACATATAAATACTCCAAAATGTACAGATAGCAAAAAAAACACTTATCAGAAGAAATTTCAAGTCACCCTTACGGAGGGTTGTAATAAAGATGATTTATAGTCAATGTCCAGTTCTACCTGTTACGGAGGGTCGAAAACAATTTACGAGAATCTAAGGGGATAGGGTAATTATTTACAGTTTATGGCAAGTGTTTACAAGTTTAGCTATTAAAATTTCATTTTATCCTTACAAAGGAGAAAAGTTGATATATATTAAAGGAGATTGCAGCATCTAAGTTTGTAATATATCTAAAGTGTACTCCAGACAGTGTATTTTTTATGTTAAAAATTAGTTTATACTTCAGAAGTTATTTATGGCCTGTCGTGGCGCAGAGGCACAAGCGTGCGACTGTGAAGCGATGTTGTGGGTTCGATTCCAACTCCAGGAAATGAAAATAGTAAATGATATTTAGTATTTTCTTTTTCTCGCTTTGGCGACAAGGTAAAGCGTGTTGAGTTCCTCCAGTCAGCACGCAAATGAAATTGGAAATGAATCGAGGTAGAATCCAGGAACATCTTATTAGTTTTAAATAATATTTGGCATACATTTTTTAATTTATAGACGCAAGATTACTATTTATTTTGTCATTCTGCTATATGAAACATTATGTATATGAATAACTGTCCGATTTCACTATATATTACAGAAAATAATAAAAATATTTGAGAGTGGAATATGGAGTGTTTTATCACTTTGTTGTTCTTCTATTTAATTGTTTATCTACCTACATACATATATATCAAGATGAAGTTAGAAAATAAACATTACCCAAATCGTCAATTAAAACAGCCAAAGTACATTTTAGAAATAAAAATTAAAACATCTCTAGATAAACTCATGATCCAAACGAAATATAAAAATATTCAACAATATACAAACATAATCGCCTGTGGTATCCAATTCGAGTCACTAATCGTTCCGCCATTCGAAATATTTATTAATCCACCGAGTGTACTTCTGCACACGTAAAATTCTAATTACTTTCGCTTTTAAACAATTCCTTCAACTACCCTCTGGTTATATTACAAATTTGTCATGCATTTCTTGAAATTCTTATTCCATTTAAATAAAGTTGAAAATCCTATGTTTCAAACGTATAGACATAATAAGCCCCTATCATGGAACTCGTTAGTGAATACATGAAAGTGTCATTTGATATCCAGCAGCCGAACAGCGTAGACGTGTCTATTCTATTGTTATACGAAAATAAATGTTATATCACCGGTGTATGGTCCACATTGAAATTGCTATGAATGTGAAAATTTAATTTGGACCAGCTAACCGCCATGGGATTAGGGAAAGTTAAAATATTTTATACATTTCATCGTTTGGCGTGGTGTGTGTAATAGTTTTGTGCCTTGCAATTTTTATTGCTCACTGTCGGCTCCATATGAGACCTCGTTATCATGATGACGTTTTATTGCAGATGCGCCTAGTTTATTATATATGTCAAGTAGTTGCAACCTTCGTTTGGTATAACTGCAATTTTCTAATTACGATTACGAATGAAAATTATTTTCCCATATTTACCCGACTGTCAGAGGAGGGTTATGTTTTACGCGCGTATCATATATGTTTGTAATATTCTTTATAACCTCATATCTTCCAAACTCCTGGACGGAATTAAATAATTAAGGTGACGTTTGATAGGTATTGATACCCCAAATGTTCTTAGATATTTGACGTCACTTTTAATTTAATATGGCGCCCTCTAGAGGCAATTACGTCATGAATAAACACAAAAAAATTGTTGATGGGTACCGTGTGGGCCACCTAATGAAAGAACTTAATTAGCACATTTTAAATATATAACACATATAGCTTTTATAGCTTACTTTATCTGTATTTGCTTCCTAAATTTGAAGAATTGGTTCAGTCGGGTTTTTTGTTCCTTATAATTTTTTAATAATAATTTTTAACAAAATTTTTCAAGAGGGAAGTAAATTTCAATTATTTTAAACTCTACCAAGACGATACTATCGATCGACGTCAGAGACATAAATTATAACGCCACTAAACCTATCTCCGTAAAGTGGCAAATTGAAAAAGAGTTTTTATAGTATATTTATGGGTTCCCGCAGGATCCATGTCACTTGATGTCAAGAAAAGATTTTTCTAAGCAATTTTTTCAGGTGATGTTAGAATTGAACGCTTTATGCTCCTTTTGGACCTTTCCGACAAGGGTTGTTGTGTTACGGGATACTACTTGTTTGATAAAACATTTTGATAAAAATTTGAATAAGCTTCGCATGTGGAGAAAATATTATGATCCTCATATTCTGTGAAATGTTTCTTAGTCAATATATGTGGGATAGTGTTGTAATAAATATACATTAATATATATTTTAAATAGTATATATATATATATATATATATATATATATATACTTATATATATTTTAACTTCACGCTGTATCCCGTATATAGCGGGGTAGGCAGAGGGAATCAGAGAATTTAGTGTTAAGACACTCCATTCTCTTTCAACATTTCCGTTCCCTACTTTCCGCTACTCGGCACGCAATCCATCAATTTGGCGGAAAGTGGGGAATGACACAAAGAACGGAGTGTCTTAACACTAGGATCTCAGGTTTCCTCTGTCTATCCAGCTATGTGCGGGATACAGCGGAAAATAAAAAAAAAACAAAATTTTAAACCAAAATTATATTATGAAGTGACATACATGTAACAGAAATAAAAGTGACAATTTTGTACAGCAAATACACCCCTAGATTTAATTATTAAGGATTTGCATATTTTCCCCTGAAAACTGAAAGCGGTGTTTCGGACGCGAGTTTACATTTTATATTATGTTGTGTATATAGAAAATGTGAGTGTAAAATTATATATATATATATATATTGACTTACAAAAAAATGTTTTTTAGCTTCACGCTTCACGGTTAGGCAGAGAACCTTTCTCAGGTTATCCTATTGTTAAGACACTCCGTTCTCCACTTTCCGCCGAATTGAGTCATTGAGGCATTTCGTGCTGAGTGGCGAAAATCAACCTCGCGTTTTGCCTTGTTATCAATCTCAGAAAATGTTATTTTATTAAGTATGGATAATTTAGGTATTTTTTTTATCATTATTACAATTTCCCTACAGTATGCGGAAAAAAAATAAATAAAAGAAAGAGTTTAATTAAAATTTTATCAAAGAAACAGGCAGACTAGTATTAAGACATTTCGTTCACCGCTTTCCGCCGAATTGAGGCATTGCGTGCTGAATGGCGGAACTCAACGTCGCGCTTTGCCTTGTTACCAAACCCAGGAAATGAAAATACTATTTTTTTCATTATTGGAATGGGAATCGAACCCACAGCCTATCGCATTTACTGTCGCACATTTGTGCCTCTGCGTCACGACAGGCGATATAATATTTCAAAAATTATTTAAAACACTTTTAAAAACAGTTTCTATCAACAATGTTACTACAAATAAACGATGTATGTAAATCGTATGTAATCTAAACAGAGGTAGATTACAGTTAGTACAATGTTGTCTAAGATGACATTAAATCCACCATTTATGTTACCGAGAACAAGATATGCTATAAAATAAAATCTTTTAAGTTGTTACGACTAAAGTTTTGAATGTTATCTTGCTATGTGCTCTTTTAAAATTGTAGTTACTTTGGTATTTTAGACGATGGTCACAGGTTCTGCATCCATCCATCATGTGTTAATTAGTAGTGTAAAAAAATTATTATTATTATTTTTTTTTATTATATGTTCCAGGTATATTTTAGGAATTTACGTCACATCGCATGCAAGATAGATAAGACCAACATATTTTTTATATAAATTCCTCTATAAACTGACACTAAGTCCACAAGCAATGAATTAAGCACATTTATTATAATATGGTATCGAAAATAACAGCTTCACGCTTTTCTCAGCATAGCAGGGTAGGCAGAGAGGGCCTAGTATCAAGAGAGTTTTCCACTTACCGTTCGAAATCATATATTGAATATCATAGATAATCATATATTGTTAAATGACGGAACCTAACGCCATGCTTTGCCTTACATACATACATACATAGCTTCACGCTGTATCCCGCATATAGCAGGGTAAGCAGAGGGAACCTAGAGTTAAGACACTCCGTTCCTCACTCTCCGCCGAATTAAGGCCTTGCGTGCTGAGTGGCGGAACTCAACGCCGCGTTTTGCCTTGTTACCAAACCCAGGAAAACCCTGCTTTGCCTTACCAGTGTGAAAAAATGAAAATAGCTGAAATATTATCACTGCTACTGCGTCACGACGGTATATTAAATATAACATTTCTTTTTAATTCCTATTCAAATAAAACATAATTAATACAAAAAAGCATACATATATTTTTTAATTCATCACTAGCAGATAGTTTTATGCAGCTACATGCACGTAAAGTGCTCTCGAAGAGGCCAAGTGCGATCTTAACCCGTTCGATTTTATATCGATCGTCTGCGGTGGAACGTCAGTACGTATCTGTGTTATCAACCAGCATGGATTTACTGGCGGTTGAGTCTTAAATTTTATATGTAACGCGATTTGGTGAGGATTTTCTAAAGAATATGTGTACTATTTTATGTAATATTATATCCGTAAAAGAGCTATTAGTTATAGCAAAATAATATTTTTTCTGAGAGCCTGTCGGCACAAGGCACAAGCGACTGTAAACGCGACAAGTTGTGGGTTCGATTCCCACTCCAGGAAATTGAATTTTTCATTTCCTAGGTTTGGTAACAAGGCAAAGCGTGGCGTTGAGTTCCGCTAATCAGCTCGCAATGCCTTAATTCGGCGGAAAGTGGGGAACGGAATGTCTTAACACTAGGTTCCCTCTGCTTACCCTGCTATATGCGGTATACTGCGTGAAGCTATGTATGTATGTAATATTATTTCTATATTTTGTAAAAATATTGTGTAATCTCTGTTAATTACTTTTTTTACATACTTTCTTATATACTTATTCCCGCTAACAGGATAGTTAAATAGAACCTAGTGTCAAGACACTTTTCTTCTCTAATTTCCCCCTGACACCAAGACACTAGACACCTGACATATAATTATGTTTTGAGTGAAAAAAATTACCATTCGCGTTTACAGTCAAACAATATCCTTCTGCGCCATGATGGTTTTTTTTTAAGGTATAATGATAATTTATGATATACATAAATGCATATATATTTATAATAATATTATTATTTAAGTAGTCATATTCTAAACATAACATAACTTCTTATTTAAATTTATTTTCTTTAAAACCAAACAGAAATTCTATTGCATTTTTTTCAACTAGCTATGTTATTTTGAATTTCTTTCATAGAGTAAGAAATTGAAGTGTTTTCGCAACGCTATCAAGCGAGGGTGATCACGCGATCTAGTCATTAATTGCAAAGACATTGGATGCAGAAACTAAATATAGTAAATTAGGTCGCTAGTTAAAATAGAACTGAGGAGAAAACTTGTTTGAACAGTATTAATGATTGTGGAAACCTGTCTATTTTTTTGCTTACTTCATTTGCGGCTTGTTGGGAATGATTGAAATATCTTTTATTTTTCTTACTAGTTATGTGCCCTTGTTTCACTTAGATTGTAATAAATTATTAAAAAATATTTTTTTTTACAAGGCAAAGCGCGGCGTTGATTTCCGCCACACAGCACGCAATGCTTCACTCGGCGAAAAGTGAGGAACGGAATGTCTTAACACTAGGTTCTCAGGTTCCCTCTGCCTAACCTGCTATATGCGGGATACAGCGAGAAGTTAAAAAAAAATATTTTTTACTGACTGTATCCCGCAACTTCGTTTGTGTGGACCATATAACTAAAAATCCCGTCTTTTCTCCTTTGCGTCGTATTTTCGAGAAACCTTTTCTTAGCTCTATTATATTCTTCAAGAATGGATTCAAAGATAAATATGTCAAATTTCCCTATCAATTAGTCTTCTACGGTCAGTAATATTTCGTTTACTCTATCAGTCACTGAATAACGCAATCGTTTTAAATATATAGATTATGAACTATACAATATAACCTTATACATACGTGTATATAAATGTACATTACCTATGTTAGTAATAACTGTGTTAAAACTCACTTCATTACACATCCAAAAGAAATTTTAATATTTACCAATCTCTGATTTAACTTGTCAAGAGAATATCAATCTCACATATTATGTATCTAAAATCTCATAGCAAATTATAACATAAACGATTGCACTAAAAGACATATGGATAGTCGAGTAGAAAAAAACTGGTCCTTCGAGCCGATTTTTTTGTATCACGTCATATTAATTAACAAGTGGTCCATTTGAACGATTTCATACTTTATTTGATTTGGCATAAACAATACATGTGATTTTACGCACGTCTGCGCTAATGCGGATTGAGCGGCTATCTATAACGCCAAGGGTTCCCATAGGTTACCTTTGATTGCCCAATAAGATTACTCCGGCTGAGTACGTTTATTGTACCTAAATACGTCTTCAGAAATTCTATAATATGTTAACTATATATTATGAAATGTATTAGATTTTGTGTAAAAATTGTAACGTAGCGAGATTTGAATCTGTAACTACTATATATTCGACTTAAAAATAAAAGATAAAAAAATAATTTAGATTCTTTACAATTTTTTAAGGGTGATGCTTTTTTATATATTTTTTGTTAAATTTTACACCACACAATACCTCAATTCGGTGAAAATTGGCAAATGGAAATCTTAAGAGAAAGGAGTGTCTTAACACTAGGTTCTCAGGTTCCCTCTGCCTATCTTGCCGGCATACAACGTGAAGCTAAAAAAAAAGATTTTATATTGCAATTCTATTATTAACTACGACAGGTCAAAAAAGTTATCAACGTTACGTTAAAAGGAAATACCGCATACAGTCAACAATAAGGGGTCGACACGGAAGAGAACCCTTAGGGGTTTTTTAACAGTTTTCGGGTGATGTATGCACCCCAAGTCACGTCTCATATGAAGTAGCTTCCTGCATAACCATTTTCATTTTTCTTTCTACTTGCTTCTGAGATGGACGGTTTTTTGACCATTATTTGTTGTTTGTAAAATATAATTATGTTTAGTTTAATGTTTTGGAAAATTGGGCTTTGTTTTCTTTTTTTAGGATGTGGAAATGTAAATGATATTCAGCTTTGCTTATTTTGTGGTATGTTTATTTTTTTATTTTTTTAACTTCACGCTGTATCCCGCATATAGCGGGGTAGGCAGAGGGAACCTGAGAACCTAGTGTTAAGACACTCCGTTCTATTTCAACACTTCCGTTCCCTACTTTCCGCCAAATTGAGATATTGCGTGTTGAGTGGCGGAACTCAACGCCGCGCTTTGCCTTGTTACCAAGCCCAAGAAATGAAAATACTAAATTTTACATTTCCTGGAGTGGGAATCGAACCCACAACCTGTCGCGTTTACATTCGCACGCTTGTGCCTCTGCGCCACGACAGGCGTTATTATATTATAATAAGGCGATGTTTATTTTAAATGTTTTTTTTTGTATTTGAGTTTAATGTTAAAAATTGTTTAGTTGGTAAAGTACAGGATGCTTGTACAACTCTAAAAGAAAATTCTTGTTATATAAAAAATATTAACCCTTATGTGATTACGATTATACACAGATAATTTGATATATTATATGTATATTAATGTAATCATAAGTTCTTTGAATATTGGAATTGAATTTAATATTGGTTAATTCTACTTTTATTAATAATTGCAGAGAAAATAATTAAAAAGTCTAATATAGGGAACATTTCATCTTCCAGACTCACTCAATATAAAGCTTAGATACCAATTTTACCAATACAAATTAAAATGATCAAGTTTTCTCACGTACTACCTCTTGTTACATTTATCAAAGTGCATTCCAAGTTGGTATACATACTAATATATATACCTCGACGAGGGTGAGAATAGGCTGTCAAATAAGATTTTTTCCTGAATCGGGGGTGCCCCGGGCACTCATGTCCGGTTATACAATTTAGTGAGGGTTGCTTCTATTTAGTTGGAGACTATATTGGACTTATGCAGCGGTGAATCCCCTGTGACCGATTGATACGGTATCTAACTTTGAAATGACCAATTTGTTTTGGATGTTTGGTATAGTATTATTTTTGTAAATATTATAAAATCTTATATCGTATTTTTGTTAATAAATTTCTATAATATTTTTAGTAAGAAAATTATGAAAAGGATATATAGGTAAGATATGGGTCAGGTATATATAATGTTTTCCTAAATGTTTTATATGGAATATTAAATCCCAACTCAATTTTAAAAATATTTTTAATTCGGTAATACGTTTCAAAACTAAAATATTCATCTATTTTTTTATCAATAAATTGTACTTCCTACCATCAAAATAAAGTTCTAACGATTGAGTTTCCACTTATGAAGCTTTGGAACGGATATAGAGAAAAACACTTGAAACTTAGATAAATATAGATCCGGATGCATTACCCCTAGTTGGAACCCCAAGAAACCCTTAACACTTCAAAAATAATTCAGCCAACGGTGGGGCGTGAAGAACGCTATCTCTTGAAATAAGAGATATAAAAATTGAATTATATTGTGTACTGCGAGGGGTAGTTTAAGAAGTTCCTTATATATGTCATAAATATTATTGAACAGGTTGTCGCCCGTTACTTGGCTTGCTTTGGATTTTATGATCTTGGGCGTATTATTTTCATTTCTACGTTTCGTAAATTTGAATGTAAAGTGGAAAATTTCGTTGTTTTAATAGAAATTTGGAAAAACATATGAGTATTTTTGTATGGCTATGCATTATCAGTTAGTTATTCATTATTATAAACTATGAACCACATGATATGTTTGCGGAATCAATTTTTATTACTCATTCTAATGCAAATAAGAAATATTTGCATTTCTTTCAACCATGCTAAATTTATTTGTTTGTATATATTTTATTTTATTTATTTATTTATTTTTTTTTATTTTATATTTACATTTTAGATTAGATGTTTATCTTAATTGTTTATTGTACGGACTGTCATCCCGTTATATATTTTTTTTCTTTCATCCCTATCTCCCGGTTGGCTGGAAGATATCTCTTATAGAGATAAGTCCACCGTTGCTAATTACTACTCTGTACTATTAACGTGTTTCTAGTTTTTTTTTAAAGTGCAATAAAGAATATTATATAAATTTTATACTCCTCTGTTTGTATATTTTTTTTTAAAAAGGGGTTGAGCTTTTCCTATATGTGTTATTATAATACAGACTTTTAAAAAAAAGCCTTAAGTATACACCTTATTTTACACTCTAGACCCTGAGTAGTATAGATTTAAATCGATTATTTATTTATTTTTCTTTTTGTTTTTTAATGAAGTATGTCTATATATGTGTAGTCTATATTTATATGTATTTTTTATTTATAATTTGGAATTTTTTTGGCTCTGTGCACCCCTTCCCATTTCATATGTTCTCTCCTATACCTAAAGGTTACCTGGAAGAGATCGCTCTCTTAGCGATAAGGTCGCTCATTGTACTATTATAAATATTAAGATCTTTTTATTTTGTTTGTTTCTGGTGCAATAAAGAATATTAATTTGTGTTTTTCTTTTTTTTTCGCCAGTCGTGGCAAAAGCGTGCGACTGTAAACGTGACAGGTTGTGGGTTCGATTTCCACTCCAGGAAATGTAAAATTTAGTATTTTGTTCAGTTTCAGTTGTTTCAGTTGAATTCGGCCACTCAACACGCAATGCCTCAATTCGGCGGAAAGTGGGGAACGGAATTGTTGAAAGAGAATGGAGTGTCTTAACACTAGGTTCTCTGGTTCCCTCTGCCTACCCTGCTATATGAGGGTTACAGTGTGAAGAATATTTATTATTATTATAAAAATAAATAAAATTCAAATATACTTTTACTATTACAGAATCGGCATTGAGTTTTGCCTCCTAGAATATTTATTCAAAATAGACGGAAAGTAGAAAGCAAAACGATTTACGTATGATTACTACACTATGATATCTATTGATTAACTAAACACATTTTAATATTGTTTTAAAATGTCATTCATATACCAAAAAAAAGGAAAATTTAGAAACTTATATAAATGTTGAACGCTTCACCTGTGAGGGGACGGGATTAGAATACAATTCCCCTCCGCCGCTGGGTAGCGTCCCGTAAAAGGTGGGTATCCCAGTAGTTCGGTGGTAGGCGGTTCGTCGTCTGACTGGCTCGCGACCACTATCATGTCAAATACGAACCGCCAAATATCTAATGATGAGTTCCGGTTCGATGACAGGTAATCCAGGTTTTCCTTATTACCACCCACCCATTCCCCAAAATGTGGTGGTTCCGATAGAGCACTGCTGCGACCACTACAACGTTTCCTCCCCCTCCCATCTGAACACTAGGCGGGCAACGCATTTACAACTCCTCTGGTGTTGTAGATGTCTATGAACGAAGGTAACTATTTACCATCAGTTGGTTCTCCTGTTTGTTTGCTATCCGTTATCCATAAAAAAAAACGTAGCGGGACTCAAACCCGTAGTCTTGGATAGGACGATTTCCAAGTAGGAATTATAATTTACCAAGTATGAAATAAAAATAACTAAGATTTAAAAAAATATATAAATGAGAAGTGGTCCAAGGCAAAATTGAGTCACCCAGTACAAACATAATAATAGCACATACAAAAGAAAACAGACAAAATTCCGAATTTCCTGCTTTTTTAAATTCGGTTAATAAAAAAATGAAAATGAACGTGCCCTATCAAATTTGCTTAAAGGAATGTTTAAGCTGTAATACTTAAGTAAAGGCATGCGAATTCGAGATGTCCTCACCCGTTGCGGTTATTGAGACTCCTTGTGAGGTTTCTTAGTCAGCAGTACTCTACTCGACTCGTTTGCAATTTGTTAATGTATTTCACTTTGAATTTGCTAATGTATGTATTTATATAAATATTTTATATACATGAATTATTTTTTTTTTAACTTCACGCTGTATCCCAATTATAGCAGGGCAGGGAGAGGGAACCTGAGAACCTAGTGTTAAGACACTCCGTTCTCTTACAACAATTTCGTTCCCCACTTTCCGCCAAATTGAGGCATTGCGTGTTGAGTGGGGGAACTCAACGCCATGTTACCAAACCCAGGAAATGTAAATACTAACATTTCCTGGAGTGGGAATTGAACCCACAACTTGTCGTGTTTACAGTCGCACGCTTGTACCTCTGCGCCACGACATGAATTATGAATATATTATATAAATAGTATTAAGGTAAGTAAATTACTATTTTTTGATTGTAAGAAGAACTGCATCATTTAATTTTACTATTTTAACCAGATTAATCGCGAATATTTGGAAATATGTTTTTAGAAATCAGACGGTTTAAACACTTTACAGTAAAATGTGATTAATCCGGTAATGGTGAAAATTAAAAAAAAATATTAGATGAATGTCTTATTCTATTATGACCATATTAATTAACAATAAGGTATTTAAATATTTTTTAAAGTATTATTACACTTAGCTTAAGAAAAATGTTTTAGAAACGGATAAAAAGTTGAACGTGAGAGGATTCGAGCCCACGCCTATTAGAATTAGTCCGTACTAGTTAAGTGCTGAACTTAATTAAACGTACGTCCTTATTAAGATATGTCTATTTTTATATGCTTTTGCCATAAAGAATTTTCAATTTTATGCCTTCCACAAAAAATATTTCTAAGATTAAGATAACAAAACATGCAATATTTAATATAGATAGTGTATTAATTTAATAGCTCCTTTTCATTAAATGACCAATGCATGTAACTTAGCAAGAACTTTGACTATAAGTGAGTCAAACAAACAGAATCCAATGTTGAACTCTATCAAACCAAACAAAGTCAAAGTCAAAGTCAAATAATTTTATTCAAAATAAGAAGTTACAAGCTTCATTTTTTGAACGTCAAATAATTTACCACAAATAATTTAAAACCGTCAAATAATTTAAAACAAATTAAAAAGGTAATAATGAAAAACATAATTAATGAATAAAAGAAGAAAACTGGCTTCAAGTAAAATGCGCTAAAAGTACGATTGAATCGGTGAGTGCAGAAACAACGTAAGTCACAAAAAATGCAAAAATTCGTAATCAATTTAAACTAGCTTAGAAAGGCAAGATGCGTGTTGTTTTTACCCTCCTGCAAACGGAACTGTTGAAAGAGAATGGAGTGTCTTAACACTAGATTCTCTGGTTCCCTCTGCCTACCCCGCTATATGAAGCATACAGAGTGAAGTTAAAAAAAAAAAAATAAATAAATAAAAATCTGGACTTACGCTGTGTCTGCACTCATCGATTCAATTATTACGAATAGCTCAAAAACTACACATCTGATCTTAACTAAATTCAAATGAGATCACATCAGATACAAAGATCAACGATCGTACCTTCTTTTTTGTTAGTCGGTTATTAATTTTATAAACTAAGTAACATACAATATCAATTAACATGTTTTGTCACTTTCAAAATCACTTCGTCGAAGTAATACCTTCGCAGGGCCATATCGTATTACGCGGTTGTAACAGAACACGTACGGCCGGAATTATGCGGTAGATACATGGATTTTGCTGTCTCGTGTA
This sequence comes from Philaethria dido, assembly GCA_033558755.1. NCBI lineage: Eukaryota > Metazoa > Arthropoda > Insecta > Lepidoptera > Nymphalidae > Philaethria > Philaethria dido. The sequence continues at coordinate 69,398 of JAKGSA010000649.1, forward strand.
AAACGACACTTAGGAAAATTATATATGACGATGTAAATATCATGGTTTTTTTAGTGTTTACGCTTTGAGGGTTATCTAGTAGTGGCGCAGTGGAACAGTTAACTGTAAATATGACTGGTTGTGACTTCGATTCCCACTCAAGAGGGATTATATTTAAAATATTTTCATTTATAAGTTCTAGTGAGACAATTTGCGGCGTTGAGTTCCGCTATTGTACACTATGTCACGTTATTTCACACGCAATGTCTTGAATTCGGACGGAGAGTAGAGAACGGAGGGTCTAGACACTAAGTTTTCTCTGACGCTATGAGGGAAAAGGCGTAAAGCTGTTTGTAGATATGTTTAAGTTTCAGATTACTTTTGCTAGTTTTTTGGAAAACATAAATATCCTCGTATATATATAGCGCAAGTCGAAGATTTATATGAAAACAATCCTTAAAAGTAAATTTATTGGAATGTATTTGTTATGTAGTGATAATAAATAATTCAAAAAAAAAAAATATTGAACTTATTGCTGAATTAATTTTTAAAAGTGCATAATGTTTTTATTTTTACTGTTTCTATATTATTTAATAAATATGATTTCATTCATTTATTTATCCCATAAGTAAAGCCTTTTAAAATTAAAAAAAATATATAAATATAAGCCCTCATATAAACCTATTCACGCCTGGTACATATAAAAAAAAATATCAAATCAAATCATATATTCAATTTATCAAAAAGTACATAAAAACAAAATATACCACAGCTATCTCTAAAAGAGATAATAGCAATCGCATCTTAAAATAACCCTGCATAAGCGATTGTCGTGAGTCTTTCCACCATCAAACGGCGATTCCAGTCTAAGCGATCATTACTGTACCCCGGATTCACCAGGTTTGCGGTAAAACAGACATCGAAATGGTCATTATCTAGCTTTTTCTTGCAAAGAATTTGCTATTTCTTAGAAATATTACATCTATTTTCTTAGGTTAGCTTGTTTTTAAGATATATACTAGGTACTAAAGTAATGGAGCTTGCTTTTTACCGGTTTTAAATTAGGAGGTTCTGAATTCGACTGTTACATACATTTTTATTGGGTGAACCAATTTCGATGACTTTTTTTATATGATAGCTATACTTCTGAAGTAGTTCCATTTAAATAATAAGTTAAGATCTGACGAGAAGTTTTTGAGTTATTTGTAACATTTACGTCTTATAAAAAATCGGGAATCGAGCCCATAACTAATCATATCTACAGTCATATATCCCACTGCGCCATAATGACTTTAAATATAAATAATTCAGTATATAGTACAAATATCTTAAGTTACCACACGAGAATCGAACTCACTACCCTCCACTAAAATTTATAAACATTACCACACTCTTAACAGCGCGTAATAAAAACCTTATTTAAATCGGAAGTAAAATGCAATTTGACAGGAATAAAGCTTAGGAGTTATTTTCATGGCAGTCACGCCCAGCGCGTAATATAGTGGTCACCATTAAAAAATAAACGAGTTCGTTCATATAAATTACGAATACTATTATAATTATGGCGAACGAAATTCTTTTTACTACACTCATATATAATAAAGCTTATTTTAGGATTAGTAAGAAAAATGGTTGACAAAAAGTAAATCTTACAGAAAGTATTTTTATTACACAAAAAACTGACTGACTGTAAACGCGACAGGTCAGGGTTCGATTCCCATTCCAGGAAACGTAAATGTTTAGTATTTTCATTTCCTGGGTTTGCTAACATGGCAAATGGCGTTGAGTTCCGCCACTCAGCACGCAATACCTCAATTGGGCGGAAAGTGGGGAACGGACACTAGGTTCTCTCTGCCTACCCTGCTATATGCGGGATACAGCACTCCGTTCCCCGCTTTCCGAATTTTCATTTTTATTCGAATTTCATTTTTACGCTTTGGTATATCAAAGCACGGCGTTGAGTTCCGCCACACAATGTTATAAGTTGTCTTGACATTAGCTTCTCTCTAATACGTGGGGAAAAATCGTGAAGCGAAGTTTAAAAATAACAAATACTTTTAAATACCAACCAACACAAAAAACAACACTAATTGTGAACACAAAAAAAGAAAACAGCAAAAATAAGCAAGAAATTAAATGCGGTAGAAAAAACGAAGATGACGTGACATGTCGCGAAACGTCGATGGGGTCACGTATTTCAACACAAAATCCCCGATTTGAATGGCTTTCATTTCCTTTCTGCGGAACATTGTTTATTTTGACGCGATTAACCGTAAAACATTTGTTTTTGTTCTCCATTTTTTATAGGTAATATTTTTATTTTGTATGTATAAAAAAATGGTTTGAAATAAGGAACGAATTTTTAATGAATGTATTGTGTCTTCTTTAAGGTTTTGGTTTCAATGGTAAATGGATTTATTAATATTCTCTCAGTTTTCGAAACATCCCATGATACACTTCCTTTTTAGCTTAATATTTATTCCAAGCTAATTGAATTATATATCATCACTCTTTTTTTTAGCTTCACGCTGCATCCCGCATATAGCAGGGTAGGCAGAGGGAACCTGAGAACGTAGTGTTAAGACACTCCGTTCTTTTTCAACAATTCCGTTCCCCACTTTCCGCCAGATTGAGGCATTGCGTGTTGTGTGGCGAAACTCGACGCCGCGCTTTGCCTTGTTATAAAAATACTTCATTTCCTGTAGTGGGAATCGAACCCACAACCTGTCGCTTTTACAGTCGCACGCTTGTGCCTCTGCGCCACGAAAGGCGTCCTAAATATTTATAAGGGTCTTATATTAAGAAATAGTGTAAAAATATTCTCTACACAGTATTATATATCATAGATACATAAAATGTTGCTCCCCAAAAATATAACGTTTGTCGTCACTCATTCAACGTGTGAAATAATATTTCGAAGCCGCCCGAGGCGCGAGAGGTAGGACTCAATCCTGCGATCGGGTAATTCAATACAGAGGACTCTCGGGGAAAGAAAGCTGTATAAGTATTCATATATGTATAGGTAATTTTTTTTTAAATTCACGCTGTATGTATGTATTAATAACACTCCGTTCTCTTACTGTTACCGTTCCCAACTCTCCATCGAATTGAGGCATTGCGTGCTGAGTGGCGGAACTTAACGCCGCGCTTTTCCTTGTTATCAGAACAAGGAAATGAAAATACTAAATATAAATTATTATAAACATTTAATATTTTCATTACCTGGAATGGGAATGGAACCAACAATCTTTTAAGAGGATTTTATTAGCTTCATCTGTATTTAATTATCTAATAATCGTTTTAATGACATGACGTGACAATCTCACAAAGATATTTTCAGTTACTTGTTGAATTTATTCAAAAATTGCACACGTGTCCTGATTCGATTATGACACAACATTTTTATAGCATGAAGCTTTTCTTACCAGGATAACAAGGGTAACGCGAAAATAATATTAATTCTTTAAGCATCTTTTAAGTAATTTGTTATTTTGAAATTTGTCTTTATAGAGAATAATTTTTTTATACTTATCGACGTACATATATAAGTTCAATTCGATAATTTAAAATAGAACCTACAGCAATGGCGACTACTAAACTTACTAACAAAATTATGCTAAGATTTCATGATTTAATTTTTTCATAGCTTTTTTATGTTTTAATAAAACACTTTATTGTTATTATTTGCTTTCCTAAACCTGTATTAACCAATAGTTCCCTGTAAAGATGGGTGAAGGTGACAGTTTCCTTCGTCAACTGTCAATGGAGTCAATTTAGGTCACTAAATACATTTTGTACTGACATAAATGCTTTCAAAATGCTTTCAAAATTTATATAATTATTTATAATAATGTTTCATAGGAATATTGCAAGAGATGTAATGTTCAATCAATTAAGAAAATAATAATTTAAATAAGCCCGTTTTAATACCAGCCAAATGCTCCACAATATTGATTGATTTTCTTTGCCTATCTTAGAAATTTCGGTATTTTTTATATACCGAATTTTCTAAGATACGCAAAGAAAATCAAGCATAAACTACATTCTGCTCTAATAATATTCTATCGAATTCGAACCCACTACGCCCATTAATGAACAAACGAATGAATTACTATTCGAAAATATTTTTTTATATTTAATAATCTATAAAACCAAAACTGCATCACTAAAAATAAATGGTCTATTAGCAACTTCAATAGAGATAAGGTGACAATTTGAGAGAATTTCCGTTCAGAAATTTTAAAGTACAATTCACAGAATGATTGCGAGATTAGCCTGTCCTTTCACGTTGGAATACGAAAACTAGAATATATGGCACAAAAGAATTGGCGCGATATCGCGCTGTCATGTCCGCCATCTTGGTTTACACCAACCGTTCGGAAATCGTACTTCACTCTAGGGACGTTTGAATCTTTTAGATTTTTACGAATTTGTATTCGATTAACGGTTTTTTTTATCATAGATAATGTAAATGTTATATAGTTTTCATTTATTTTTTAATTTTATATTTATATATTTAACAATATATATCTTTTTAATAAAAATATATTAACTTTTATGTATATCGGTGGGTAAGCTGATTAAGGACATATGCGTTCAAACGCTAGAAGAAAGGAGTTACGAATTATAGTTGACAGATTATAATTAGAAAAAAAAAAATACACCACATATAATCCTATTAGCTTAAACTTAATTTACTTTAAAATAGGTAATTTTAAATTTCGTTTATACATCTGTTAAAATAATCTATATTTTACTTTTTTTGCATGTGAGTAAAGAACCAAAACCTTATGACCTAATTCTGTTAACATAATAAAAAAAAAATCATACAAGATATGAATCGCAAACTACACTTTTGTAACATGCCGCTTTGCCTTGTTACAAAACCCAAAAATGAAAATACTTCATTTCTTGGAGTGGGAATCGAACCCACAACCTGTCGCTTTTACTTAATTACATTTTATTATAACCTAATATTTTTCATTATAACCTAATTCTGTTAACATAATAAAAAAATCTATACAGGATATGAATCGCAAACTACACATATACATACAATTCATAACCAACAAACACAAGAATCTTATCACATTAAATATGTATAAAACCTTGTCGTGTCATGACTTCTGTAATTAAGTAACTAGAAACTAGCAATTAATGTACATCGAAACGTCAAATGTAATTAATAAGATATTTTGGTCAAAGTTTTAGCGGTCAATTAAACTGAAGTTAACATTAATGAATATTTTTGTTGGTGTTGGCGCGTGTTCTGTTTATATTTTTTCAAGTATACTTAAAAAAGTTAGTATTTTAAAAGTGAAAATATTCCAGTATATAATTAAAGACCTAAACATACATACATACGCTTCACGCTGTATCCCACAGACAGTACACAGAGGAAACCTAGTGTTAAGACACTCCGTTCCCCAGTTTCCGCCGAATTGAGGCATTACGTGCTGAGTGGCGGAACTCAACGCCGGGCTTTGCCTTGTTACCAAACCCAGACAATGAAAAATTCCATTTCCTACAGTGAAAATCGAACCCACAACCTGTCGCGTTTACAGTCGCACGCTTGTGCCTCTGGGACACGACAGGCTAAAGTACTTAGAAAGCCTTTTTTGACTGACTTTTAAATAGGCGGAGGTTCTCAATGTAGTTTTTGTTATGTGTGTTACCGCATAACTTTTCACTGGGTGACCCAATTCCGATGATTTTTTTTTATATATGATAGTTAGTGCAGAAGCACTGGAACCACAGAAGATGTGGTCCTATTTAAATTTAGTTAAGATATGATATTAGTTTTTGAGGTTTTCGTATTTTTTTTTAACTTCACGCAGTATCCCGCATATAGCAGGGTAGGCAGAGAGAACCTGAGAACTTAGTGTTAAGACACTCCGTTCTGTACCCCACTTTCCGCCGGATTTTGCGTGCTGAGTACGTTATTCGAAATAATTTGGCTTTTCAGTTAAATTTAAAGCAATATTTAAAATAATTGTATGGACAAATAACAATTAATTTTCGCCACAACAATAACGTTTAACAAAGGCCGTCTATGATACAGGTTTGCTTAAATGTAGACCAAATACAAAGATCTCTATAGGAGCTCTTTATGCCCTAATGGGACTCCTTTTATTATAATTTAGGACAGTGAAGGCGTAATACAAAAACGACTAGTTAGCACGCGATAACTTGGATTAAATTTTAAATTATTAATTTTAAGGTATATTTATCATTAAAAAAAACATTCATAAATTGTGACCTATGTAGTATTCTGATGTATAAGTCATGTAAAGTTTTATTTACCTCCGTTCAGTAGTTATTGCGTTAAAGAGTAGCTAACATACCTCACAAATTTACGCATTTAAAATATTACATACATACATACATAGCTTTACGCTGTATTACGCATATAGCAGGGTAGGCAGAGGGAACCTAGTGTTAAGACACTTCGTTCCCCACTTTCCGCCGAATTGAGGCATTGCGTGCTAAGTGCCGGAACTCAACGCCGCGCTTTGCCTTGTTACCAAACCCAGAAAATGAAAAATTCCATTTCCTGGAGTGGGAATCGAACCAACAACCTGTCACGTTTACGCCTCTGCGCCACGATTGCGCCAGATTGTAAAAACGCATTGGTTTGAACCTGCAACTCCCTTTTTGTCTAGTTGCTAACGCTCTCAGTAATCATAACGGATTAAAAATGACAACTATCCCCATTAACGTGTAAAATAAACGTTGCCATAGCAACGTGTAAACATATACACTTGATACAAAAATGTACGTCAAACATGGCAGTGTAATGCTTATTTTAACGTATTTCTGACATATTAATAAAAAAAAAACATTGATTTCCTGCATTTCTTCTTCATTTATACAATATGTAGGCCAATTTTCATATTTTTCATATATAAAAATCCAAAACTTTTCCATCTATTAATATAATTTATTAACACAAAACAGTAGTAGGGTTGATAAAGCAAAAAAGTTATAATCAAACAACATTCCTAAGTCGTGTTTCGCTTGCGTGACTACACTGAATAAAAAGTTGAACAAATTTGATACTTTAACGGGCACATCTTTATCTAAATAGCGGTATAAAAACACGTATACCACCTTATGGATGTACACGATATGTTATTTGATATCGCTATCCACGTTAATATATTGGGAAATGGGATTACTGGCACAGTGGTGTTTTTGGCAGATTAGGAAGAGTGCCAATTCAAATCTTTAGGTGTTAAGTACCTACAGAGAAACTAAAGCGATAATAATATATAAAATAAGATAATTAAATAAATATTATTCAATTAAAAATACTATTGTCCCCGTTGACGCGTTAACAACGCGTTGTCTTTGGCAATGTATATGTCACTATATATTAACATGGATGTCAAACCATGGTAGTGTGTGTAACATTTATTTTATTAATTTAATACACTTTTTATGCACTATTTCAAAAAAATAGCATTCTGCACTCCTTCTCTACATAAACTATAAGTGTGTCTCTTCCGTCCGCAATAAATTTCGTCCGCGTAATTTTCGTAAAAAGGGACCCAAAGATTTTGCTTCCTGTATTTATATATAGATGTTATACAATTTAAAATATTTCTAATAAATTTCGCAGAAAAAATATTCTTTTTACATAATTTCTATTACAATAATAAATAAATAATAAATATAAAATCATAATTATATATATTATAAATATAATATTTATAAAAACACAATTTAAACGTACCCATAAACCCCAAAAAAGAAATTATAAAGCATAAACCTATTTTGATAGCAGTAAAGTATTCCACACTGAGTATATTAAAAACTTCGTGACCAAGTCCATTTATAACAGAGTCCTATAATCCGTTGGAATAAGTGACTACACTTCCAGTTTTACTAAAATTCAAAATGCCGCTAGCTTGATGACTGCTGTTATTGAATTTTTACGTAAATTCCCTTTTGTTGGGCTCATTTGGTTGTATTATGGATGCTAATGTCGAATTCGGGGGTACTATTCCGTTGCGCCGATAAGCGGGTACTTTGAGATTTTTTGGGTGTTAAATGCGTGTCAAAATGTATTTTGGCGGCAATCCTGCGGTTTATGGCCCGCCAAATTCACGTTACAATTTTATTAAGGTCAATCTCTATATAAATTAGGGTGGATTTATGGCGTCTTATGAGTATTATGCTTTAAATTTAAAAAAATCGTCATATTACATTAACATTAAAATAGTTCAATTTAAATTTAAATACGATGTGTAATTTAGCAGAAGTTGGACAAAATATCGGACAAAAAGTGGTAATGTTTGTAATATAAAGCGAACTGTTAAAGCTTTTGCACTTGCAGTTATGACATCACGCGATTTAAACGATACAGTTATAATAGCCGAACGTCTCGTGCGTGAATAATCTACATGAAAACAGCTTCCCGACGTCTCATCTCCTCTACATTGTACATTGTACCTCACGATCGTCATTAACGTCGCGTCTGCACACGTTCTTCAGTGTGAAAATGGGATATAATTTTGGGGAAATAATCAAAAACCGCTTCGCGTGCCCAATGGGCATTAGCGAGGCCCTACCCTCGGCGGGCATGTTAATGTTGCCAGGTACAGGCTGTATGAACGTAATGAGACGAGGAAAATTGTGTTGCCATAAAAATAATTGTATTCTACCCTCCATTTCTTGTATACGTCGATTAGCTCGAGACTTACATTAGTTTTTGTTTGGGTCTTTTATGCGACCCCTCGTGGTGACTCGAAATTGAGGAAATTTGTACAAAATGGACGTTTCACTGTGAATAACTTTAAAATTAAACGTCGCTTTTTGTCTTTAATATTATTAACGCAACACGCAAACGAATCCTTGAATTTTGCAAAAAGCGGAGAATAATGTCCTGACTCTGGCCTCTCTCAAAAAATATTACAAACATTAATATATTTTACTTTTATGATTTTTAAAGTAGTCTGTAAAAAATACATATATAAATATATTTTAATATGTATGTCGTTGCGTGCCGAAAAAGACACTATCACTATCCATTATCACTATTTCTGAAATCTAACACTTGATTGGGTCCAAAGCCGCAAATTATCCTGATTATTTCTGAGGGAAACATCCCCATGTTCAATAACATCATCACCCCTTTGGTAAGATTTAAGCTCCAGTCCGTTCAGCGACCGGTATCAGTCAATAAAGATTAAACTAGGGAACAAAGGCGTCGAATGACACAGTAAATGTGTTAAGAAAATTGTCAGAATGAAAGAAAATAGGTAATAAGGGCTTATACTCCCACAAATTTTCAATTTGTAAATAATCAATTGATTTCATTTGGAAAGGGTGTGATATTATGAAACATTGATGGAAATGAGAGGTTATCGTAGCGCAGTAGTACCTTTGTTTGTAGTTGCGATTGGCTTTATATTCAATTCCTACTCCAATAACATATAAATTCAATAATATATAAAAATATTTTCATTTTTATGTCCAGGTAAGGACAAAGCGCTGTGTTCAATTTTGCCACTTCATTTACCACGTAATATCTCCAATTGGGAAGGAAAATTTAAAACGGAGTGTCTCGACACCAGGTTTTCACGACAAAAACATGATATATCACTAGATCCAAAAGTTGACCATAATAAGAAGAAAATATAAGAAATAAGAATAAAGATTTTGAAGAATATTTATTCTTCAAAATTCGTAAGGACTGGAGAAAACCATAAATATAACTTTAACACGATTTTAAAACGTTCGAACTCTATTGGATTTATGTGTTTGATATCAGACTTTTATGTTCTGTACTGAGTACAAATACAAATGTTTACTTTGGCTATTTTTGTAGCTTGTGTTAGAATCGGATCACTTTTATAGTCTTTGTAATTCTTAAATACTGTGCTCGTTAACTTTCCGTTACTTGATGTTTAGCGTATTTCCTTCTTCTTTTGATTTTCTATTATTACCAAAACATGCCTCAATTCGGCGGAAAGTGGGGAACGGAATTGTTAAAGGAGAGTGGAGTGTCTTAACACTAGGTTCTCTGGTTCCCTCTGCCTACCCTGCTATATGCGGGATACAGCGTGAAGTTAAAAAAAAAGAAAAAAAAAACACCAGAACATTTAAATTCGACTATAATACAAAAATCGTAATTTTCGTAGAAATTTAGCGAAATTTTATCTTGACCTCCTACACTCCTCAACTCCCTACATAACAATTTTAAATAACATTTTTAACCGACTTTAAAAAAAGGTGGAGGAATTCGACTGTACTTTTTAGGTATATTACCACTATATAACTTGTTATTGCTATAGCTACTGCTTGTGATGTGTTTTTGAGTTATTCGTAAAAAAATAACTTTTTAATGCCTTATAATTGAAGTCGGTTTTCATTTTTGAAAAATTATAAATTTAATATACATTTTCGTGTTAATTTTAATAACTCTAGTTACTTTAGACATACTATAAATCAAAGTTTAACAACCCCTAGCTAAAAGCGTACTATTTTGAGGTAAATGCCCAATACTTGAAAATGTACAGACACATTTTATGGGCTCTAAAGTTTTAAAGAGTATAGAACTATTATAGAGTGCTTTGAATCATTATAAAAATGGGTTCAAAATTTTAAACAAGTTTTATAAGATATTTATATATAATAATGCCTTAATTTGGCTGAAAGTGGGGAATGGATCATAAGAAAACAGAGTGTCTTAACACTGGGTTCTCTGGTTCCCTCTGCCTACCCTGCTATGTGCGGGATACAGCGTGAAGTAAAAAATAAATGTAAGTCTACTTTGCACGCAACTAACAATAATAACTAATAAACAATACTAGGCACGCAATGCCCCAATTTGGCGGAAAGTGGGGAACGTAGTGTCTTAACACTAGGTTCCCTCTGCCTACCCTGCCATATGCGGGATACAGCGCGAAGCTATGTATGTACTCGTATGTCTACTTTGAATTTTAATTTAACTCCTACTATTCTACACTTACTATAACCTGTTTTCTGTGGCGGAACTTAACGCCGCGCTTTCGTTTTCCCAAAGCAAGAAAAATATGAACAATAAAATGTTATCCTCTGAGTAGAGAACCCACACCCATTCCTTTTACATACACATAAGAATAATATAGAAAGATTAAGAGGTAAACTACCTAAGGAAATTCAGAACTGTCAAACTATCATAGTCTATACTAATTATATCAAGACGACGAGATAATTAATTATTATCATACAACTAATCTACAGCTCATCAGTTAGTAACTAACCGACAAACTAACAGGCTCGTTAATGAGTAAAAGTTTTACTAAATAAACTATAATATAGATAAACTTTTGAAATTCGTCGTGGTGAAATAGGACAGCAATTTGTTGTAGGTTCGATTTCCACTCAGGTGAACAATATTTTTTTTACTAGTTTCACGTTGTATCTTGCATATGGCAGGGAGGCAGAAGTAATCTGACAAAGATTTAAGACGAATCGAAATTGAAAGTGGGAATCGAACCCACACATAAATACACTAAATAATTATTTTAAACTATTTTCATTTTTCCGCTCTGGTACGCACTATGTCGATAATATTCTTTAAGTAGTATACAACATCGAAATTACTTTTCATACAATTTAATCAAAAGTTATAGCAAGTATAAATGTTTATTTCGTATTTTTACATATTTTGTGAGGCAAATAGAACAATTTAGTAATATACTTATAATTATTATATTATGTTTAGTTAGAGACATCTTGTGGATGATATGTACATATATTATTGAGTGGTAGAACTTAACGCCGTGATTTGTCTCACCCATAATGATAAACAATAAGAAAATAATTTATATATTTATATATTTCCTCGATTGGGATAGTACACATAGCCATTCGCGTTTACAGTCGAACAATATCACTGCGCTATATAGCCAACTATATATACATACGTAGGAGTACACCCTTTAAACAATTTAATTTTTTTTTTTAACTTCACGCTATGTGTAGCAGGGTAGGCAGAGGGAATCAGAGAACCTAGTGTTAAGACACTCCATTCTCTTTCAACAATTCTGTTCCCCACTTTTAAGCAATTTATCTCTCTACTAATTACCAACAAACATTAAACATCTATAGAAAAATTTAATTTTGTTCGCAATAAATTAATACGATCATCGAAAAATTACTGAGCTGAACTGTATTGGGCTTAACGATATTACGCCTTGATGGAGTACTCTTTATTAACATCTTGTAGAGTGATGATATTTCCCAAAATTTACGAAGACGACGTGATTTTATTAATATTTTTAATAAGCAATTTGATGGTTAAAAGCTTTAAGACTTCATTTTCTGTTACAATCTAATTTTCGTTTTAGAAATACGTTGTATATCTATATATAGTAGCGGCTCCAGTGACGCTTTAACAACTCGTTGTCTTTAGCAATGTATTCACTTTATATAAACGTAAATATCAAACCATGGTAGTGTGTAACATTTATTTTATTAATTTAATATACTTTTTATGTATTATTTAAAAAATATATTAGAATTTTGCACTCCCTCTTTATACAGACTATAAGTGTGTCAAATTTCATGCTCCTCAGTTCGAAGTAAAAGGTCAAAAAAAGGGTTACAAAGTTTCTACTTCACGTATTTATATATAAATAATACGCTTGCGTTACTGAGACTGACAGACAACGTACGTGAAAATATTGGCCTTAGAAAGGTGAAATTTGACATATAGGCTATATGTCAAATTTCACCTTTGGGGAATAAACGGAAGTACTAAGAGAGGATTTCTCGAAATTCCTTTAAAAAGAGGAAAAAACATGATTGTAGATTGTATAGTCCATGTAAATATAGTCGTGGGGTACTGCTAGTATTTAAATAAGTGGACACCAGACTGGTTTACACTAGCATAACCAGAATGGTTTACACTTAAATAGCTATGCGGGTCAAAGTTATTCATATTTTTAAAATCAACACTACACATTGTCAATTAGATTTTAATACATACAGACATAGCTTCACGCTGTATCCCGCATATAGTAGGGTAGGCAGAGGGAACCTAGTGTTAAGACACTCCGTTCCCCACTTTCCACTGAATTGAGGCATTGCGTGCTGAGTGGCGGAACAACGCCGCGCTTGGCCTTGTTACCAAACCCAGGAAATGAAAAATTCCATTTCCTGGAGTGGGAATCGAACCTACAACCTGTCGCGTTTACAGTCGCACGCTTGTGCCTCTGCGCCACGACAGGCTTTTTTTAATACATAGGATTTTAATACATAATGAAATTTGAAAAATTTTGCTCACTTATCTTCCAAAATAAAAAGTTACAACCATAAGAATAAGAAGAATTAATATTAAAAAATAATAATAATAATAGCTAGCAAAATAACGGACCATGTTTCCGTGGCAAATAAAATAAAAACATATCAAAAAGAGACATTATGATAACTATAATTTGTAAATGAAGATAAGGCAGGAGAAACTTTACAAAATGCACAAAGAGACTAATGCACTTTGAACTTTTGTGTTTTAAATCTGCAAAAGTGCTGAGTTAAGGAATCCTGAAAATAGTTCTGTTTTTTCACTGAATATTGTTATTCTTAAGACAACGAACTTTTCATTGCTATTTCTTCTCGTATTACATTAAGTAATGGTTATTTTCTTATCTTAATATTTTTATTATAGCCAAAAAGAGAATTTAGTGAAATATCACCTTTTATTCTCCGCTTTACGTCCAAATGAATTCATTACTAAACAGCGAAAAGCAATCTATAGATATTAACACTGTTTTAATCTAACTTTTATACCTATATGAATATACCTGCGGGTAGGAATCGAACCTGCAACTATCACTTATGCGTTCTAAACGCACGCTCTTAAGCACTCACCTAAATACAAAAAATGTTTTTTTTTAAAAGCTTCACGCTGTATCCCGCACATAACAGAGTAGGCAGAGAAAGTGAGAGAACATATTATTATGACACTCCATTTTCTTTTACCATTTCGCGCTCTGCCTACTTACCAGAGCGAGGAAATGAAAATATTAATTATTATTTTGACATTTTCATTTTCTGGAGTGGGAATCGAACCCGCAACCTGTCGCGTTTACAGTCGCATGCTTGTGCTTTGCGCCACGACAGGCATCAAATACATTAGTTCTATCAAAACTATTTCTGATTTAAAATATGCCAATAATTGCTAAAACAGTCTTAACCAAACATTTCTAAGGTGACAATTCAATACATTTCAATGTATATAAAACTCAGTCAACCCTACGTGTACATAGAAACGATTACAACGACCCGGCGTCGAGAATCTGCAATAACCGTAATAAATTACCATCCAATTCAACTTACTCTAATAAGACTAGCCGGATTCAATGTCCCAGCACTTCTTAGGACGTAAGATAGTCATTAATTTAATTGAGTTTGGATACAGTTTAGGAAATTAATTGAAATAATGTCCCCGGTTAGAGGGTCAAGGGGAAATGTAAGAAATCAACTTAGTTTTGATTGTGGTTGATCGTGGAACTTAGTAACGGGATTTTCGTGACATAGTACCTGTTTGTGTTTATTTGTCATTTAGCTTCTGCAGAGGTGTTAGTTATTCTAAATGTCGATATATTTTAAGATAAGATATCATTTTAATAAAGGAAAGTCTATATGTCTAATACCTATAATAATATTACGATAAGCGCCTGTCGTGCCACAGAGCCACAAGCGTGCGATTGTAAACGCGACAGGTTGTGGGTTCGATTCGCAATCCAGAAAATGTAAAAGTTTAGTATTTTCATTTCCTACGTTTGGTAACAAGGCAAAGCGCGGCGTTGAGTTCCGCCACTCAGCACGCAATGCCTCAATTTGGCGAAAGTGGGGAACGGAGTGTCTATGAAGACCTAGTGTTAACTAGGTTCGCAGGTTTCCTCTGCTTACCCTGCTATATGCGGGATACAGAGTGAAGCTAAAAAAAAGATAAATGTTCTTTATTGTAGCATATATAAGCAATTCTTTTCATAGTTACTACTAGAAATTGAACATATTTTCTACAGTCTTACGTCACTTTATTTGTACATAACAGTACACACAGGTCTATAAATGTTGGAACTCACACGTTTACTACTACAAATATTATGAGAGCA
>JAKGSA010000649.1:99487-168648 GCA_033558755.1 Philaethria dido
TAATTTACATAAACAAGAAGTTTCGGCCATGCATCTTCGTGGACCGGTCGGGATGAATGATGTGGAACCGCTGATTTATTGGAGTTAGACCTGTTTCTGTGTGACATACGGACAGAGTGTTTGATTTATATTATGTCATATATTATGCTATATTTGTTTGTAATAAAATTACTGTGGTGCAAAGGACTGTGAACGTGACAGGTTGTGGGTTCGATTCCCAATCAAAAATGAAATGAAAAAATGAAAATATTAATTATTAAACAATTATGTAATAATTTAATGCCTCAATTCAATGGAAAGTGGGGAAAGAAAATGTAAAAGAGAACGGAGTGCCCTAACACTAGGTTCTCTGGTTCCCTCTGCCTATCCTGCTAAGTGCGGGATACAGCGTGTAGCTAAAAAAAGGCTATTAGTATATTTTCTACTCATAACTACACAAACTAAAATATGGTTTTCTTCTCATTTATTTAGGAATTTCGGGAAATCCTCTTTTAGTAATATTTGTAAGACAATAAGATTAGAATTTTGTATTACTACTATAATTTAAGTTAGGAGGCCATCGTGGCGTGGTGGACAGCGACTGACAGTAAAAACCATTGATTCTAGATTCAATTCACTCGGAGTAATGATTAGGAGTGATGAGTCCCGCCACTTTGAACCAAAAGATCTTGATACTACGTACTCCCTAACAACCCCACTGCTTTCTAAATTCCTTTTTCTAGCACTATAACGGAAAGATGGAAATAATTTAAAATATAATCATGACCCCAAATGGGACCCGAACCCGCAACCAATCGTAACAGTCAGATACTGTCCCACTGCGCCAAGATGGTCACAAAAGCTTATCAAAACTAAAAAACATATTATTTTAAGCTTTTTTTAAAAGAAAATTAATTGAAGTTCCTATCTTAGTTTTAATTTAGCAAACCACTTGAATATATAATCTAAGCAGACAGTAACCGCGTCATTTCCCTCATAAAATCTTCACGAGTCTAGAATAGGTTTACTATACTAGACTTACTACTATAACTATAACTAGACTTACTAGAATAAGCAGTTGTGAGTTATAAAGTTTTTATAGTTGGATGAGAATATAGTTATTGCCTCATATACCGTTTTTTTTTGCTTTAGCGTCTTAAATATTAATGAAAATCTATTATTGTAAAGATTTTTGCTTTCTACTAAATAATCGGGTAGGCAGAGTCAATCTAGAGTGAAAACGCTCCGTGTCCCATTTTCTGTTTGAATTCGAAACATTTCACGTTGAGCAACGGAACTCAACGCCGCGCTTTGCCTTGTAACCACACTCAGGGAATGATAATACCAAACTTTTACAATTTCTGGAGTGGGAATCGAACCCACAACCTGTTGCGTTCACAGTCGCACGCTTGTGCCTCTGCGCCACGACAGGCGCAATCATTTTCAATATCTTAATATGCGATGATTTTGTGGATATTTAATTATTATTATAGGTTAGATTTTTTCGTTTTAATAATTCGTAGATATCTTCGTCGTAATTTTGTTTTTGAATAAAAAATATATAGCAAAAACAAAAATGTAAACGCGACAGGTTGTGGGTTCGAATCCCACTATAGGAAATGTAAAAGTTTAGTATTTCTGCAGGAAGGGTAAGGAAATATTTCTGGGGAAGGGTTTCGGCAGGAAGTGGGGAACGGAGTGTCTTAACACTAGGTTCCCTCTGCCTATCCTGCTATATGCGGGATACAGCGTGAAGCTAAAAAAAACGTACAAAAATATAAATGTAATAGTTTCATAATTAGTGAAAAACGCAAAAAAATTCGTAGGAAATTTCCTCCTTTATTTTTATTACTATAATGAATATTTCTTCAAGTGACCGTGTGTATAAAATTCGTAACGATATGTGTAGAGGAGTTTAAGAGTACTCCACGGTTATGAGTTTGATTTTATTATTAATTGGAATCAAAATATATATGAATGTATTGAATTTTGTTAAGAAGTTATATAAATCTCATAATATTATGCCATATTCTAAATAAATTATTGTGGTACAGGTATCCATGGTACAGATCTACACTGTTATTCTAGTAATATATAAATCAATAGTTAATAGTTAATATCATTACAGGTAAGCAGTAAGAACATATAGCGATGTTGTATGGCGTCAGATTTGCTTGAAAATCTGCACATGTGTCCGGATCTGATAGCAGTACAATATTTTCATAGTATGATAATATGAATTGTTATGTTGATACTAGGATAAAAAATATATATATTTTATAGGTGTTCTTCTTGGTTAGTTTTTTTTTTAATTTTAATTTGTTATTATTATTTCATACATTTTGCTGGATAGGGAAAGAAAACTTGGTATATTAGGTGATAAAACTCAACTTGAACAGGGAATCAGCATTATTTTAGATTAACGTTATTTTACGACCATATTACACAAAATCTTTATTAATTGCTATGATCATGTGGCATTCTGATGTATAATCCTTAATACTTTGATGTTTCACCTAGATATGTTCAGTAGTTTGTGCGTGAAAGAACAACAAACGTTGATCCATCCTCAAAAGCTTTCACATTTATACTTAGTAAATCTTAATTTAAGATAAAAAGATATTCCAAACGAATGACATTATAAGCGAAAACACACCATCGACTTATAACCATTTAAATCAAACCACATTCAGGTGTAAAAGACACTAATTGTCCAAATTAATTATACAACAATAGCGTAATGAATCACCGACTATTAAGAAGGAGCAAACTTTGTACAATGCTGATTGAGCGAATGCGACTGGCAGCAGGATTTATGAGCGTCGAACAAAAGGTTAGGCACGCCTCTGTTCCACTGAAAGCCTTAATTTCCTGAAGGATTTGGCACTTGGCGTCGATGTTATTGAATCATTGCTGTTTGTAAGACGCTTTCAAGACTTTATTGGTGGTATTGGCTTGGAAATTTTAGTATGGGTGTGTGTGGTGGGGAATATTTAGTTTGAAATATATATGGGTACTTTTAATATATAAATAGCTTTTTCCTTCATCTCGCATAGCAAGGTAGCCATACAGAACCTAGCAGTGAGACACTCCGTTAACTCTTTCTGCCACAAAAAGTTTAAAGTAGCGGAAAGCAACACTACCACTTTGTCTTACTACAGCGGAGAAATGAAAATAGTTTAATTATAGTGATTCCTCGGGGACGGGGAATCAAACCCACAACCAGTGACCTTTAACGTCCTACAATGTCTCACTTTACTGTTTTGTACAAAAATAAAACTCTAAACAAAATTATATTTCAACATTTTCACTTATATTTTTTCCTAAAATATACATCAATTTTAAGTCCCTTCATCTAAAAACAAAATAGTCAGAATTGGTTTGCGTTTGCAAAACAATCTTGGAACTAATACAGACGGAAATACAATCGAATTATTTCTTTCTGGAAGACTTTAATTTACTTCAGTTCTCCTTAGCTTAATTTGCCTTTTTACTTCCTTAATTTAATTTATTTACTTAAAATTAAACGTAAATTGTGAATGCTCATATTGTTCCTTCTTCCTTTTTCAATTAAGTTGAAAATTGTAAAATCGCGGATTGGTTTCTACTTAGCAAGTTTAAAATAGTAAAGCATACATACATACATACATAGCTTCACGCTGTATCCCGCATATAGCAGGATAGGCGGAGGGAACCTAGTGTTAAGACACTCCATTCCCCACTTTCCGCCGAATTGAGGCAATGCGTGCTGAGTGGCGGAACTCAACTACTCTTAAGACACTCTGTTCACCACTCAACTTGAAATATTACGAGTCAAGTGGCGGTAATATACCGCATTTTGTCTTACGAGAAAGGAAAAATTAAAATATATTATTATTATATTAATATAATTTCTCCGAGTCCGAATCGAATCCATATCCAATTGCGCTTACAAAAATCACACACTGTCCCACTGCACTACGACGGCCTCTAAAACGCTTTGTATAATCAGGTCCAAAAAAAAGTCTTTTACCATGTTTTCTTTCTATTTAAGTCTACTAGTGTCCTTATTGACGCGTTAACATCGCGTTGTCTTTAGTAATGTCACTTTATATAAACATGGATGTGAAACCATGGTAGTGTGTGTAACATTTATTTTATTAATTTAATATACTTTTTATGCATTATTTTAAGAAGTATTAGCATTCTACACTCCTTCTCTATATAACCTATAAGTGTGCCAAGTTTCATGCTCCTCCGTCCGCGTAATTTTCGTAAAAAGGTGTACAAAGTTTTTGCTTAACGTATCTATATATAGATAACCGTCATGACGAATATTCTGGGATACAATATCACCAATAAGAAATACATACATTTTTGCTACAACAGCAAAAGCAGTTTGAATTTCTTTTGGTGACTAATCTTTGTTTCCCCGGATATAAGAACAGTTGAATTGAGTCTCCCGTCGATTAATCCGAAATCTGCTGAATCTACCGGTGAATGACCTCATTAAGACCCCAAGACATTGTTAGGGTACGATCATACATACGAATATGTTTTATTTATTATGCCTATTACTTCTTGGATTTGACGTTTTTATTACGTTATTATGTGCTAGTTGTAAAAGGATGAGTACAAAGTACTCAAAAATATAATACAATATGAATCATATCTACTATGTTTTTGAAATATTTAAGATTTTCTTATAGTACTAAAAAAAGCGCCTGTCGTGGAACAGAGGCACAAGCGTGCGTAAACGCAACGGGTTGTGGGTTCGATTACCACTCCAGGAAATGTAAAATGTTAATTTCCTGGGTTTTTAACAAGGCAAATGGCGGCGTTGAGTTCCGCCACTCAGCACGCAATGTCTCAATTCGGCGGAAAGTGGGGAACCGAGTTTCTTAATATTGGGTTCTCCGGTTCCCTCTGCTTTCCCTGCTATACGAGTATGCGGGATACAGCGTGAAGTTTAAAAAAAAATACTACAAAAATATGATCATTTGTCCTTTTTTTGAAATTTTACGTCATTCAAAATTATATAAAAAGTAAATTATTATTTGCTATGTTACTATGGTGGACAACATTACAGCTTTATATTTTTCCCGCAGGATAGTCAGAGATAATTAAGTGTTAAGACATGTTTCCCGTCCACGTTGAGTGGCGGAACTTAACGCCACGCTATATCCTACCAGAGCTGGGATATGAAGATAGCCAAAATAATTTAAATATAATGGGAACAGGACAAAAGATTGAAATCCCAACAAGGCAATCCTCCAGTGGGAATCAAACCTACAACTAATTGCGTATGTGATTAAACACTGTTTCACTGCGCCACGATGGCTTAATTATATTATTGTTTACTAACTAAAAAAAAAACAATGGAAAGCAACAAATTCCTAATACAAATCGTTAATTGGAAATAATTCTTGTAAATAAAACCGAGATACCATCCGCTTTGAAAACCGCCTAAGGATGCAAGGGGTCCAAGTGATTGATTACGAGTTCTTTCAAATATTTGTCAAAACATTTTCCGACTCAACTGCTCTTTTAATGATTTCCATTAGTTATCACTTCGCTATTTTTGTTCCAGTCTGTTATCTGTCGAGATTTTCACAACTTGGATGATTAATTGTATAAACTCTCAATGTCTTAAGCTATATTAATTTGGGGAGAAATACAGCTAGGAATGATAAGAACAATCAAACGATGAAAAACAATAAGAAACGACGTAAGGAGCTAGGTAGATTTCTTTTTAAATGCTTTGCGCACTATTCAAACTCAAACGCCTGTCATGGCGCAGAGGCACAAGCGTGCGACTGTAAATGCGACAGGTTGTGAGTTCGATTCCCACTCCAGGAAATATAAAGTTTAGTATTTTCATTTCCTGGTTTTGGTAACAGGGCAAAGCGCGGCGTTGAGTTCCGCCACTCAACACGCAAAGCCTCAATTCGGCGGAAAGTGGGGAACGGAATTGTTGAAAGAGAACGGAGTGTCTTAACACTAGGTTCTCGGGTTCTTTCTGCCTACCTTGTTGTATGCGGGATACAGCGTGAAGTTAAAAAAAAAAGAAAAAACTATTCAAACTCCTCTCTCTAAATTATAAACATAGTAGTAAACAAATATATATTGATACTTTATTATTGGAATAACAGGTAAAATTATCTGAGTGAAAACTTTACAATAAAAATATACACATAAGATAGGGTACAACAAAAGGTCTCTGGTTTTAATATTGTGTTTAATGAAGATAATAACTATATCGACAAACAATTGTAAACGGACTGTATCAAAAAAATGTCTTCTGTGTAATGTACATGCGAGTTATGGCATCATATTTTTTTCAGTTTCACGTGTTATCTATAACTTAGTGTCAAGTGACTCCTGTCTCCTCTTTCGGTTTCGAGATATTGCGTTTTGAGTGACAGAACTCTACATCGCGCTTTGTTACCAGAGCGAAGAAACAAAAACAATTTAAATATAATCATTCCTTCAACTTAGAATCAAACCCACAATCCCATTTTCAATCACAAAATAAACCTTTATTAATACAATAAAAAAAATAAAACAATCACAAAGCCTGACGTGGCGCAGAGGCACAAGCGTGCGACTGTAAGCGCGACAGGTTATGGGTTCGATTCCCACTCCAGAAAATGGAATTTTTCATTTCCTGGGTTTGGCAACAAGGTAAAGCGCGGCGTTGAGTTCCGCCACTCAGCACGTAAAGCCTCAATTCGGTGGAAAGTAGGGAACGGAGTGTCTTAACACTAGGTTCCCTCTGCCTACCCTGCTATATGCGGGATACAGCGTGAAGCTATATATGTATGTATTAAACACATTGAACTAACGCTAATAAGATAATCACAATTAAACTTTAAAATTTAAGTCCAACACAAATAACAGTATTATCAGAAACACTTTAAACTAAGACAGGATCTAATCTAAAGTTTTAAATACCCGTTATCTATAGAACATCTGGGCGGTGATTTATTGGAGCGAGGAAAAGGACACTTCAGGCACTGAAGATTTAGTACGGATGAAAAAGTACCTACGTTTCTTAGTTTTTGTTGGACTGTAGTGTTGTAATCTATGGTTGATTAATGATAATGTGTAACTGGCTTTTGTGTGCTTTCGATATTTTTATTTATATTTCGATTTTTGGTGGAAAGTGCTTAACTATCCTGCCATATGGGAATAAGCTTAATTTTTTTTTTAACTTCACGCTGTATCCCGCATATAGCAGGGTAGGCAGAAGGAACCAGAGAATCTAGTATTAATACACTCTATTCTCTATCAACAATTTCGTTCCCTACTTTCCGCTGAATTGAGGCAATGCGTGTTAAGTGGTGGAACTCAACGCCGCCCTTTGCCTTGTTAACACACCCAATAATGGAAAATACTAAATTTTACATTTCCTGGAGTGGAATCGAACCCACAACCTGTCGCGTTTACAGTCGCACGCTTGTGACTCTGCGTCACAACAGGCAATATAATATCTTTATTAATTTTTTTAGTAAAAAATATGAATACGAGAAATAACAAAGATATAAATCAAAGGATTATTCATCATTCTTCAGTTGTACCAATATAATGCAGAGTGACAATAAAAACAAGAAACAAAATATACTCAGCACAGAATTCAAACCTATATACCCATAAAGAAATTCCACTTTAAAATAAAGTCATTTTCCACCAACCTTACATCTATTTCAAGCTAGAATTAAACAATTAGTTAGAACAGAGCGCACTAAAAATCTTGAATGCCTCTGAAATACGTCTTATTTAGTGTAGTGACACCTTAATTAAAGGAGGCACTTTTATTAGTGTTGCTCGGTAATTTACGGATTTGCTATCTTGATATTACGATTACGATGAGAACTTTAAAAGCGTTTAAACGCTTAAATTGTTTTCTTTAAGCGTTTTGTCCTTATCTCTATGAAATAATGTTTATAGTGTAGATACGAGCTAGTGATGTTAGTGATTCATTTCTCCATTCTTCGCTCGTTCTGAAAGTAATGTTTTAGGTACGTCATTAAAGTTCTGTCCCAGCAGGTCTTGATAGAATAGCATACTTGTAGATACGAGTTCAAAAATCATTTTGGGAAATAAAATAATTGCAAAAAAATGATTAAGTAAGAAAATATTTACACTAATGTAGGTAGGCAGATAAATCATAGTGTCATGACACTCCGGTTAGCACTTTCCTTCCAATTTGAAGGTGTTGCGGGTTGAACGATAAAACACAACCGCGTTTTGTAAAACAATAACGGAGGAAAAAAAAATAATTTGACATTGATAATTTCCCAATGTGGACGGAACTCATAACCATCGAGTTTGTAGTAAATATTTATACCACTGACCAATGATGGCGCATGATACATAAATAAAGACAAATATATGAAGAAAATAATCAATTCCCCAAATAAGAACCGAATCTACATTCATCGCATATACTACACACTTTCTAATCGTACCACGAGGGTGTCAATAGAAGGGATATAAGGGTTGTTTATACCCACCCAGTTTTATATACCTCATGGGCAATTATGACAAGTGACCATTGACCTGTACCGTCCATGCCTCGTTTGCTTTGTCCCAGTACATCAAGTGAAGATTATTCATCCGCTAAAAATAACTACAAAGCTCTCAACTTCAAAGAACTTTAGAGATATGTTATGTATAGAAAAGGTTTAAATTCAATTTGTTTAAGCGCTATTTATTTATGGTGTTATTTTGTGTTTTGTATGTTTAATCACTAGCGTCCCAGTTGACGCGTTAACAACGCGTTGTCTTTAGTAATGTATATATGTCCATGGCAGTGTGTAATATTTAATGTACTTTTTATGCATTCATTTAAAAAGATATTATCATTCTGCACTCCTTCGTTATATAAACTATAAGTGTGCCAAGTTTCGTGCTCCTCCGTCCGCGTATTTGTCGTAAAAAGGAATCCAAAGTTTTTGCTTTACTTATTTATATATAGATTACCTTTGTAGAAATTTGTAATATTTTAAAGTATCAATTATATATGAATTAAGGTCATCATGACGCTGTGCTTATCAGCTACGCGTTCTTTGCCTCATGACATGGTAGGCACAGGCCTACCATATGAGGCAGGCCGCGCTTCTTATTAACAGAGCGAGGAAATGGAAACACTAAATATTAATTATTATAAATATTTAATATTTTCATTCCCTGGAGTGGGAATCGAACCCACAACCTGTCCCGTTTACAGTCGCATGCCTATACGGTAGTATATTATATACATATACATAGATAAGGTATAAAAACTCAAAAGTAATAAGCGATTCAAGTTTTTCCGTATCTTGGTTTTCATATGGTTTCTGAATAAAGTTGATTGAACTACGCCGAGTTATTTGCAATTCGAACAACGTATGAATATATAAATATTTTTATTCAAAATTATAAAAATTCAAAGGGAAGGAATTAACAAAAATATTTTTCCTTTTACTATCTGTAACTTTTGTTTGGCATTAATTTTTTTCATTGCGAATATACATTGTGAACTTAATACTAGTTGTATTTCGACCTTATTCAGAACAATGAACAAAAAAAGCATTTTCACGCTTTATTCAACATAGCAGGGTAACCAGGTGAACCTTATGTCAAAACACTGCTTTGGCCGCTTTTGGCACGAATTAGAGGCAACACGGGTTAAGTGGCGGAACTCAACGCCGCGCCTGATACCAGAGCGGTCAGAAGCTGCGCCGCAATGGATTTTATTTAATCTTTTTATTATACGAAAGTGTAATTTGTGTAGTATGCTTGTTAACTAATGCGCATACTAATTTCATGATTATTGAAGAAACAATACGTTAAATGGATTTTTTTTGTTCATTGCAAGTGTTTGGCAAAGCGAGCCGGTGGCGGAGCCCCATTTTATTTATATATAACTAATTATACTAAACTAGTGGCAAGAGAAGTGGGTAACACTTCTGTTAAGCTGCGTTAACATAGTATCAATGATACTGGAGGAAGATCATGTAAAAAGCATGAGGACCCCCCGGAGGTCTTTTTTGTGTAAAGAGATTGATGACAGTGGACGAGACGAAAGAAGTATGCAGGAACCGTAGCGTTTGGCGCTGCGTTCTTTCTATCTATCTGGAACCTAGCTTCTCGTGGGATAGTCAGAAGAGAACCATCTCGTTAGGGATAAAGCGTGAAGATTAGTAAGTAAGTAAACTAAACTAAAAAGACATTATAAATAAATATATTATACAATTCTACATACATACAAAACTACTGAGATTTATTACCTATTCTTTAATCATACCTAAATCTAGGTTACAATGAACACTAAAAAGGTCCCTATAACTATAAATATAATATATACATACATAAAATAACCAACTAAAACTCCTAAACCAAATTGAAACGCTCAAAATCTGAGCCAGATAACTGTTTTAAACAGACTAAAATTTATACCTCTTATTTGTGTTTGTCGCGTGTGATATATAGCAGTTCGTGGGAGCTGTAATAGGTCGCCATATATTAAAGCAGCACCCTTATATAGCCCGGTTAGTGAACAGCCATGTCAAATTCTACGTTCTTATCTGATATATATAATGAAAATATTAATATTATCTATACATACAAATAATATGTCAAAGATTACAATATTAACATAAAAAATTCCGATGAAAGTACTTAATAAATTATTTTAATAAACAAAGTAAAAAAAACCCCTAAAAAGTAACTTCAGATAAAAAGTAAAGTCAGATCTTAGCATAGTTGGGTCACATCAGAGGAACTAGCTATCATATTATTATTTTTTTTTTAACTTCACGCTGTAACCCGCATATAGCAGGGTAGGCAGAGGGAACCAGAGAATCTAGTGTTATGACACTCCATTCTCCTTCAACAATTCCGTTCCCCAATTTCCGCCGATTTGTGGCATTGCGTGTTGAGTGGCGAAACTCAACGCCGCGATTTGCCTTGTTACCAGACCCAAGAAATGGAAAAATGGATCATTAAAATTGGTTCACCCAGTAAAAAAATTATTCGGTAATACAAATAAAAAATACAGTCGAATTGAGAGAAAAAGAAGTATTTTTTTAACTCGGTTAAAGAGAAGTTAATATTAATCTTTATTGAAAATATGTATTTTCGATTTGCCTATTTGCGATGTGCTATTAATTAGCTTTAGTATTCGAATTATCTCAGTACAATCTAAACAAAGGATAAAAAAATGTTCCTGAGATTTCATATAAAAATAATAAATATTAATTAACTAAGTGTTCTATAGTTGTTTATAAATAGAACAAATATAAAGGATACCATTGCCAAGAGTGGTAAAGAGACTTTAAGCTAGATTTCAACTCACAATAAATTCTTGCACAATTAAAAAATACATGTTTGTATATTTCTTTTCAGCATCACGCTTTATACCGTATACCATGGTAGTTAGTTACTTAGTGTCCAGACACTCAGTTGTCGCTTTTCGTTTGAGACACGTGCGAGACTGAGTGGCGGAACTATGTCGCGCTTAGCCTTACCAGTTTCCACATAGCATAGTAGGCTAAAAAGAGCGAACCTAATGTCAAGACTTTATGAGACACTCCTAGTGACGGAACTTAACGTCGCGTTTCCTCTTACCAGAGCGGAAAAATAAAACTAATTTAAATATAATCATTCGTCTATTGAGAATCGAACCCACAGCCATAACCTTGGCAATCAGATGCTACCCCACTGCGCCACGGTGGCTTCTCTGATTATTTTCTATAAAAATAAGATAAAATGTACTGCAGCAATAAGTATTTGTTAGTTTTTGTTTAAATATAATTAACTTTAAATAAAATGCACGCATAAGTAAGATAATTACAAATATCTCAAAAACCACTAGTCACATTTTAAATAAATAAAAAATACCTTCCTCCTATTCTACTAAACTCGGTTAAAAATATATGATTAAGCCGTACATAGGTTGTACCGCTATGTTAGATAAAGCTGACAGGTTAGACCGCAGTTTTAAGGTCTGATTAAAACTACCCCTATTTTAAGGGAACAAGGCATATATTTTGGAGGCACTTTGTTGATGTTTCTTAAATGCAAGTTACTTAATTAACGTTGTTCTGAGTACATTATAACATAATGTATTTGTTAGGTGTGAATGAAATGGTTTTACCGACTTAAGAAAAGAAAGAGGTATTTTTGAAGTTTTAAAGTGTTAACCGTCCAAGCGCTCTGACCACTAAGGAACGCATGGCTTAGTGGTAGTAGTAGCGCTTGGACGGTTTCCAAGAAGCGCGGGTTCGGGTCCCGCTGCGTTCAAATTTTTATACGTTTTCTAAATATGTTTTTCGTTTCCTAAGAAAGAGATTATCAATTCAAGTGTTTTTTTATGTGTGTTACCGCATAACTTTTTACTGAGTGAACCATTTTGATTGTCCTTTTTTTATATGATAGCTAGTACTTCTGATATAATTCCATTTTAGTTTAGATAGGAATTGACGAGTAGTTTTCAAGTTATTCGTAATAATTGTACTTTATTTGTAATTATTATTTCACTTTGAACCAAGTTTTTAATAAAAAAACTTTGTAAGATTTAATAGTAATTAGTAAATTCCTTTTTAATGATAATTATTAATCAATATTTTCATCTAGTTGTGTATAAACGCAGTGGAACAGCTCTTGATTATTAACACGATGTTTGTAGATTCAATATCACTCAAAAAACTGATTATTATTTTACATGTCCCCGTTTTGGTAAAACTAAATATCGTAGAGTTACATAACTTAACACGCATTGCCTCGATTTCGGCAGAAAATAGAGAACGGAATATTATGACATACTGTTCTCTCTGCCTACTTTACTATAGAAAGAAAGCGTAAATCCAATGAAAACTTATTAACTAACAAAAAAAAGAAAAAGAAACTCAAAAGTCTATCCCACAAATGAAAACAGAAACATAATATCACAACGAACGCTGAATACACTATACATTGAGCGGTTCTCAATATCTTATGCCCACTCGATGTATACAAAACAGACAATGCACGTCTAAATAAACCCGTGTATGAAAGCTTCAGTTTGAGATCTGCCTTTAATTAGTCGTAGTAGCTAGTCACCGCCTTATCCGCAATCAGGCTGGCATCCACCTTGCCCTAGTGTAATATATCTTGTTTGGTGCAAGTGTTAATGATGTTTGATTTTTTTTAAAGCTTAAATGAGCTTTATAAGGCATTCGTAGTATATTGGGATAGTCTATTTTTGTAATTGTGATAGTTTTTGATTCGATTCCCATTCAGGCATATTATAATATAAAAGTGAAAACATCTTTAAAGACGTTTTTGTGATGGTAAAAAATGTTAAAATCGCGTCAGGAAACGTGACCTGATCGAAAATTCGTAATACTTTTCTGGGAGATACATTTTTTGTTGTAAAATAATTGTAATAGTTCTACAATATTAAATATAGGACTTTATAACATAAATTATAGTACTTTTATAATGACAATTAAAGCAATTCGTGCAAAACAATTCCCTAATCATTCGTTAATATTGAAGTTTTCTGCCGGCACTCCTAGAATGCAATCCGTTGATTTTTTAATTATTTTACTTTGGTCTTATAGGACAAAACATAGCATTGGCTTATGGTCAAAACGCGAATTAACACCAGATTCTGTCGTTCTTGCCAAAAAAAATATGTGACGTAAAGTTTAAACCATTTTACTAGACAACACAATACATACAATATACGGCTTGATGAAATTGTGAAACAAATGATAATATATTAATGTTATCCAAAACATTTTATCAAGCCAAGGCTTTACGTAGCTATATTTTATAACTATATTATTTTTTTTTATTTTTTTTTAACTTCACGCTGTATCCCGCATGTAGCGGGGTAGGCAGAAGGAACCTGAGAACCTAGTGTTAAGACACTCCATTCTCTTTCAACAATTCCGTTCCCCACTTTCCGCTGAATTGAGGCATTGCGTGTTGAGTGGCGGAACTCAACGCCACGCTTTACCTTGTTACCAAACCCAAGAAATGAAAATACTAAATTTTACATTTCCTGGAGTGGGAATCGAACCCACAACGTAAAATTATTTTAAAAATAAAACTTTAAGATCATTTTCATATGCTTTAATAATTAACACCTCGTCACTTGCACCACAAACCAACAGATGACGGAAAGGAGATATCGCTGTCCAAAGACACTAGAGCTCTAACTACACATTCATCTTGTATTTCTCGTCTAGAAATTTCTAGAAAAGATGGGTCTTATTAAACTGGTTGCAATATCTTTGATTAGCGACATAGATTTTCATAGAAAAGCTTGTTACTTTTTATCAATTTTATTTTGATAGTCGAATTAATAAGAGATGTCATGTTGTGTAATTAAGCTACTTCACAAAAGGATGAGGTTTTCAATTTGGTGATGTATTTATTAATTGGGAAGACCAATTTTGATAAAACTTTTTTATATGATAGCTAGCTGGCTAGATATCTGCCGGCTAGGTATTGAGTAGTTTTTTTTTATAGCTTCACGCTGTATCCCGCGCAAAGCAGTGTAGGCAGAGGGAACTAGAGAACCTAGTGTTAAGACACTCCATTCTCTTTTTAACATTTCCCCACTTTCCGCTATATCAATACCGCGCTTTGCTTTGTGACCAGAACCAGAAAAGTATATTCAATTCTAAATATTATATTACTATTTTCATTTCCTGGAGTGGGAATCGAAGCCATTTTTGAGTTATTCATAATAATTTTGCTCTTTAGTGCACTTTAATCGAAATCGTTTTTTTTTTGTTAAAATTTTTTTTTTAAGTTATTAAAAAACAAATGGTATAAAGATTCCTCCCAATAAAAATCGAACCCAGAACTATCACTCATATAGTAATATGCTTCTAAATATACCACTTTAGCTTGATCTGGATTTACGTATATTTAAGCGTAGATTCCATTTTGTGATAATATATTGGAAACCTTCACAAAATGTCGGACGCACATATGCTTAAAATGTCGTGATATTTCTGTAAAGGTCCCAAGGCGCCCAACCTACATAAAATCCTATTTGAACATCGTAGCGCTGAGCTAATGCTCAACGCATTCTTAAATTTTAAATATAGTTAGAATTAAAAAATATATTTGAAAACAGATAACAAAATATTATATAAGTATTTAAAAAATATAAATAATTAAATTATAAATAGGCACGACACTCCGTTTTCTATTTCTCGCCTAAATACGAAACATTGCGTGTTGAATGTAAATCAAGACAGTGTTTTGTCTTTTCAGAGCGCAGCGCAATGTAAACAATTTCAATATAGACTACATTTCCGCCAGTAGGAATTGAATCCACAACCAATCGTGTTTACTATCACACGCTGTCCCACTGCACCACGTTTATTTTTTATTTATTTTTTTAACTTTACGCTGTATCCCTCATATAGCAGGGTAGGCAAAGGGAACCTGAGAACCTAGTGTTAAGATACTCCGTTCTCTTACAACAATTCCATTCCCCACTTTCCGCCGAATCGAGGCATTGCGTGTTGAGTGGCGGAACTCAACGCCGCGCTTTGCCTTGTTACCAAACCCAGGAAATGAAAATACTAACATTTCCGAAACGAGTAGGAATCGAACCCATAACCTGTCGCGTTTAAGTCCATCACCACCACGTTTATAATATTTTAAATTAGATTGCTAACATAGAAAAACTATTGAACTATAAACTTATCGTCCTTACAAATGATATAAATATCTAAAATTACGTCATTTTATAACGAAATAATAAGAAAGTCCGTAAAATACAGAAGATGCAAAAAATTGTAATACAATTTAAATATTTACATATATCGCTTAGGAATCGAACCCGTGATCCTCTGAATAATAATTCAAGAAAATAGCAAAATATTTTTCAAAATATTACATACGAAAAATATCTAAAAATAAACAAAAAACAAAAGAGGAAGCTGGAATGTTTTTATATAGCACTCATGTCACAAGTCTGCCGAAAATATAATGAGTAAACTTTTCCAATTATTATAGTTGGTGATAGTGGAAAAAGTGTAGCCGAGTTGGAATTTACCTTTACTTGCGTGTTTATCTTGTCATGTTGATATTATAATAAGGTATTTAATGATAATGGGGGTTCTAGGTTCGATTTAGGATTGACAAATATCTTTAAATATTCTACTAATATATTACAGATAAAAGAGTGTTTATTAATGGTTTACTTAATAATTACTGAACGGAAATAGATGAAACTTCAGATAATTATAACTTTTAAATCAAATAAACTTAAGTATCTATTATATTATATATACATTTTATTAGCTTCACGCTGTATTCCGGTAGGGTAGACAGATGAAACCAGAGAACCTAATGTTAAGACACTCCGTTCTCTTTTAACATTTCCTTTCCTCATTTTCCTTCGAATGGAGGCATTGCGTGCTGAGTGGCGGGACTCAACACCGCGATTTGCCTTGTTAGCAGAGCGAGGAAATAAAAAATACTAAATATATACAACATAATAAACTTGCCGTACAAAGCTTCTTTAAACGAATAGGAAACAAAAAAATAGTGACGTATCACTGC
Organism: Philaethria dido; assembly: GCA_033558755.1. NCBI lineage: Eukaryota > Metazoa > Arthropoda > Insecta > Lepidoptera > Nymphalidae > Philaethria > Philaethria dido. The sequence continues at coordinate 116,006 of JAKGSA010000649.1, forward strand.
TATAAAGAAATATTCAAAACACAAAATTTAAAAATTTGTAAATACAGATATAACAATAATTAACAATTCATGAAATCAAAACAATCCCACGACAATCTAAACTACAAGTAGCTCGACACCCAAAACGAATGTTAATTCGCATTTGCACTTTAAAACTACTTTACAAGACCCCCCATGAAGTTTCCCACTTCGACAACTGGAATTAGTGCAAATTAATATTCCAAACAGAGACTACCGTTACACCTTTATACTATATTATATTATCATCATATTATGACCAAATTGTATAAAATATACGCCTGTCGTGGCGCAGAGGATGTGACGAGACGTGCGACTATAAACGCGACAGGTTGTGGATTCGATTCCCACTCCAGGAAATGTAAAAGTTTAGTATTTAAGCGCGGTGTGGAGTTCCGCCACTCAGCACGCAATGCCTTAATTCGGCGGAAAGTGGGGAACGGAGTGTCTTAACGCTAGGTTCTCAGGTTCCTTCTGCCTACTCCGCTATATGCGGGATACAGCGTGAAGCTATATGTTGTAGTATTTTTATTATTATATATAAGCTATATTAGAGTAAAGTTTCATCGAAATGCCTTTAACCGATTTTAAAAAAGGTAAAGGTAACCGAATAACTTTTTACTGGGTGAACCGAATTTGATGTCTTTTTTATATAATAGCTAGAGCTTCTGATGAATATAAATGGGACCAAATTTAAATAGTCAAGATCAGACGAGTAGTTTTTGAGTTATTCGTAATAATTTTACTTTTTAGTGCAGTTTCTTAGAAGTCGGTTTTGTTTTTTGTTAAAATCTCAACAATGTATTTTATACGCTTAGATATACTAGATCTATAAATAATATATGTGTTATCGAATAACTTTTTACTGGATGAACCAAATTTGATGATCCTTTTTTTATATGATAGCTAGTGCTTGTGATGTCGTCTCATTTAAGCAGCAAAATCCGACGTATACATACATACATAGCTTCACGCTGTATCCCGCATATAGCAGGGTAGGCAGAGGGAACCTGAGAACCTAGTGTTAAGACACTCCGTTCTCTTTCAACAATTCCGTTTCCCACTTTCCGCCAAATTTGAGGCATTGCGTGATGAGTGGCGGAACTCAACGCCGCATGACATATAGTTTTTGAGTTATTCGTAATTTTATTTAATTATTGTATAAGAGTAAAACACTTTCTAATAAACTTTCGCATGTATAATATTAGTAGGATAAATTAAACATTAAGGGAAGGGTACAGAATAAAAATTACTACAGCGGCTTTTTTGTTAGCGAAATTGGTTGATTGTTAAGAAAAACACACGGGGTAGTCGGGGTTTGTAATGCAATTAATATCACTTTGTGAGTTCGAGGGGGGTCCATATTTTATTGTGAGGTAATTTAATTTATTTGTGTGAACGTTCATTTTAAAAGGTTTTATTTCATTATCTGTCGCTTGCGGACCTATGGTGTAATTTTTCAAGAAAATATCGTGAAATATTCGATAAATAGATTATTTTGTTGATGGTATGCGGATGCGAGAAATTATGTTCTTTTTTACTTAAGTGTAACTTAATATAATGTATCAGCGTACCAACATATAATATATTTTTTTATATATATATTTTGTATGCCATTTTTTAACGTGTATTTTAATGTAGCCGAGAATTTTCTGTAAAGAGTTATAAATTATTAGGGAAAAATACTAAGCTTAAAGTTTAATGTATGAAAAATATGTATATTTTCCTAAATAATTTTAATAATTATATGGCAAATTTCGTTACAAATATATATTTTGAATAACTTCATTACTTATAAACTGCAAATAAAAGGCAACATAATCCACAAACACAAGAACTAGCCAAACTATTAAAACGAAAACAAAATTAACTTTGAAACGTTTGCCAAAAAAAAAAAGAAATCACTTGCAAAAAAAATACCGAAGTATAATTAACAAAACATACAGAAATGAACCGAGAAGAAGTGCGGTGGCGGAATCTAATTATTTCTGCCGCTATGACAGCCCGCACTTTGGTGCGTCCAACATGGCCGCCCAAAATATACCACAGACGAAATAGCTAAAGAGAATGCATCTGGCATATAAAAAATAGTAAATATGCTAGCTATGTACGTATTTTTTTAATAGCTTCAAGCTGTATCCCACACATAGCAGAGTAGACAGAGAGAACCAGAAAACCTAGTGTTATGACACTCCGTTCTCTTTTAAAACACCCTAATCGAGCAAAGTGGGGTATGGAAATTTTTACATATATAAAAAAATTAAATATATATTCTATATTTTTGTTTATACGTTTAAAACTTTTTGGATAATATTCGAAAGCAAAAGAAACAAAGTTTACATATGTTCTGCCCACGACTCAAGTAGGTAAGCTAGTAGTTTTTGTTGTTTAATTAAGTAAAGAATAACAATCGGTATTCATCGTTATATATTAATAAAAATATATAGCCAGTATATTTTACCCTAGTATTAATTTGTAATCATAGGTTTGTGGTATTTTATAAATTTCCGTTTCGATGTTTTCGCATAAGTAATAATCAATATACCTTTTAAGTTGGAAGCAATATGAAATTAAAAGAATACATGTATTTATAAGCACTAGTGTCCCCGTTGACGCGTTAACAACGCGTTGCCTAGCAATATATATAACTTTATATAAAAATAGATGTCAAACCACGGTAGTGTGTGTCACATTTTAGGTTTATTAACTTAATATATTGCATTTAAAGATATTGTCATTCTACACTCCTTTGCTATTATAAAGTATAAGTGTGGCCAATTTCACGTTCCTCCGTCCGAGTATTTTTCGTAAAAAGGTGTACAAAGTTTTTGCTTCACGTATATATAGATTTGTTTTTAGTAAAATGAGGGTATTATTATAAATTTTAAACCATTTTTAAAACAACTATATTAATGAAAGTATAAATATATTAGCAAAAGTCAGTCTTAAAAAAGTATAGTTGTAATACCAGCATCAATTTACGTTTAAAATTACAAACAAATTTAAAAAATATTCCCATTCCAATAATATTTCCTTACTTGTTCACTCTATGCACATTAAGTCTACGGAACGCGATGTCAACACAATATTATGAAGCGACACAAACGTCCACCGACGGTAAGCCTTCGTTCTCTTATTTATATTTAGACAAGAAATGTAGCACCAGGAAATTAATTTTCATTTTTTCCCCCTGAATATTGTTTGAATTTTTTTACGTTTACGATGTGCCGGTATTTTATACTTTCTGAAATTCTTCACGAAAATATTGGGTAATGGAAATAAAGTGACATGTATAACGGAGGAGGGGTGTTTTAAGAAATATTTTTAATATGAGGTATTTTATGAGAATTATTGATTTGTTTAGAGGGTAATTATATTTTTAGTATGTATTACTATATAACTTTGTACACTGTTTTGTACGTCTTTATTATTTATACATACTTTAGGTAGATTTGATTCTTGTTATACAGTTCCAAGTTTTTCCACATAGTAGAGGGAACGTAGTGTTAAGACACTTTCCCGTAAACCATGATATTATTTCTTGAGTGGCAAAATTTAACACGCTTGTACTAAAGCGTAGAAATGCAAATATTTGGAATATTTTTTTCACATATGGGGATCGATCCACTGCGGCCTCATTTATTTATTTTATAATGTAAATTTTGTGGGCACGGAGTGTCTTAACACTAGGTTCCCTCTGCCTACCCCTGCTATAATGCGGGATACAGCGTGAAGGTATGTATGTATGTATGTAAATTTTGTCTTTTAGTCTATAGAATATGAAAACTATAAGAAATTTTAATTTATATTATATGGCTTCACGCCTTATTCCGCATAACAGGATGATCAGAGTGAACCTAGTGTCAAGACACTCCGTTCGTCGCTTTTCAAGACCTTGTATAGTTATTTTATACACCGATTAATTACTTAATAATAATAATAACAATACCTCTCATAAAGTTATACTAAAGACTACAAAACCTTTGTAAAGAAACTAAAACTGCATATCGCTCTGCAACAAGATAAAACAAAAAAGGAGACAAAATAGACGAACGACCCCAAAAGCCCATAATGTAAACATGTAAACATGTTCATTTTTCATAACACTGTCTGCCTTCATTGAACGTTTACACGTACTGGTGAAGTCACTCAATATGCCACCGTTCCGTTCACACTTAATATGTATGAACGTCACTACCTATCGCCTTAACTTGCTTTATAATGAATTTATAATATATGGCGGAGAATAAGTAATAAAGGGTTATGGTGCAGTGGGTTATGTGTATCGCTTTTTAAGCTAGTAGCAGATTCAACTAGGAGAATAGTTGTATTTACTTGGATTTTCTTTCCAGCGTACGATTTATTACGTATAGCAGGGTAGTCAGAGAGAATATGGTGAAAATACACTCCGTTCGCCGCATTCTGAGAGACTTTTCTCTTATTTTAATTATATCCCTGAGAGACAATCGAACTTACAACCAACCGTGCTCAATCAGACGCTGATTTCGCCACGATGGCTTCGTAACTAATAGTTTTAATATTCTTACTAAAGAATATTTTATAATTATACTTATAGAATAGAGAGACGAATTTTAGAGACTAGTATTCCATTTAAAGATATTGGTACTTAGGTTCATACCTAAAATATCAAAAGTAGATCCAATCACTTAACATAACCTTCATTTCACATCCAAGAAACACAGCAAAAATATAAACAAACTTCTTAAAACAAAAACAGGATATCCAAAAAAAAATATTTAATTTAAAAATTCAGTGTTAACTTGCAAATTGAATTGTTTTGCCGAAAAAACCTTTCGAATGAGATGTTTCTAGACAGCGCCTAACAAAACTCGTTTGTAAGCGAGGCACGGCTAAATATTTGTTAACATTCAGAAATGGGAACAACAGGGTATTTGTATCTTCAGGTTAATGCCGTTACATTAGTATTCCGTCTACCGTTCATTTGGTTCGGAATCTAGGGAAGATGGATCGGCGAATTAGCTTTAAATTTTTAACTTTAGTCGGTTCTGTTTTAAAACAATGGGTTTTTATCTATTTTTTTGTATAGTATTATAAACTTTATTAATACAGTTAACGAGGCAAGGCTTGGAAACAAGGCAAAGCGCGGTGTTGAGTTCCGCCACTCAGCACGCAATGCCTCAATTCAGCGGAAAGTAGGGAACGTAGTGTCTTAACACTAGGTTCCCTCTGCCTACCCTGCTATATGCGGGATACAGCGTGAAGCCATATATACATGTATGTATGTTCGGTATTTAAAGCATTATTACAAGTAAGAAATATATTGGTATTTTGCACTTCTACTTCAAATAAACTTTTAATTTCAAATTTCATACTCTTGTGTCTGCGTAATTTTCGTAAGAGAGGAATAATTCCTCTTAAAATATTTTTTCACGCTGATATAATAATAATTAAGTATAAAAAGTTGACTTATTTATATAGTAAAAACGACATCGCAGCGCAGTCGGACAGCGTCTGACTTTACATGATTGCCTATGGGTTCGATTCCAAATCTGAGGAACGATTCTATTTTGTTCTTTTTTTGATTTTTCCAGCGCGGCGTTGAGTTCCGCCACTTAACACGCAATGTCTTGAATTCAGGCGGAAAGCAGCGATAGGAGTGTCTCAACATTAGGTTCTCCCTGACTACTCTACATGAGTGAAGAAGCGTGACATTGCTTTATAATAAAAAATAAATAAAGCACCTCCAAAAGATTCAAAATATTGAAAATACCGCAAAAACTCAATTAAAGCGACAGATGTATTATATTCTATGATAAACGACTAACCTAACTAAATCAATGACGACCACTTAAACCAAGGTGTAACATGGAACAGTAAAGCGGGTCACTCCGAGGGGTTGAAATCGTCCATTAGTAGACTGCATTTTACCAACTAATTACAGGGGGTGAGATTTAAGGGAGGTTGGGAATTTTTCTTTGTTGCCGTATCAAATGCATTAGCATTGGTGTAGTGTTACAGTGTATATGCTTTATTTGATAGATTGTAGATTTTTGTTATGTATTATGCAATGGATTGATTTTGGATATTAGTATTTTTTGTGTATTTATTTTTATTTTCAAGCGTTTTTCACATTTTTAGAGATAATATCTGAATTATTTTTGTAACACAGCTTTGCGTAACGGAATTCAACGCTGTGCCTCAGCTTCAGGTGCGGCGTTGTGTTCCGCCACTTAACATGCAGTATTTTCACTTTGGGCAGACAGTGAGACACGAAATGTCTTGACACTAGGTTGTCTCTAAGTACATTGGTATGCGATAAGGGCATGTCTTCAGGATTTCATTATTCACCTGACCCGATTCACATGGCACAAAAAATTTGTACCACAAAACATATATTTGAGATCCCTAGCTCACCTACTTTCATAGTGGTACACTTATTATCATAGGAACACGCCATTTTATTATGCCAAAATGTCAAAAACAAAAATATCATACTATTTTCAAAAAAATTCACCAAAATTGAACCAAATAATCATACACATATTATATAAACCTCCAACAAACATAAGCGAAATGAACCTTTAAAGCAGTACAAAGTACAAACTTATTTAATAAAGCCAGCCCTTCGCATACTCCAATAGTGCTCATTGAAGAATTCAATTAACGCCTGCTTCTACTTGACTTGCGACTACGAAGTATTGACGTGTGACAAATGTTATTTTGAAAATTGTATGAAATTATAGTACGTTTGAACTTTCGTTAGCAACTTTTGAGTGAACTTCAGATTTCGTGAGAAGGAACAAAAACATGTTTAGCTGGTATGTAAAATTATTGGTTCAATAACGAGTTTTTTTTTCTTTATATATTTAGCTTAATTTTATTTTACTTTAACGCGCACATATCAGGGTAGGCAAAGAGGAACAGAGAACCTAGAGTTAAGACACTCCGTTCTCTTAAGATTTCCGTTCCCCACTATGTAGTATTGATTTAATAAAAAAAATCTCATAGTTAGTTTTTTTCTTTATTTATATTCTATAAGATAAATATTATAAATATTAATTGTTGACATCTTATAAAATTCAAATTTTTATCCTCGAAAGTCCTCAGGCATCAACTTAAGAAGAGTCATTGTTAATTTTTGAAACTTATCGCCGTGAAAAAAGACGCCAGGAACATGTGTAATCTCCTCTTTTCTCCTTGTACACTACCTTTTACAAAAAATAAAAATTGTGAATATACATTGGTATACTATATGCTTAAAAAAACCATAAAAACCTAAAATTTACAAATTTCTCTAACCTCCAAGTCCCAAAAGACGGCAGAAAAATAATTACGATCCTCTTCCAGCCTTGCCTATCAAAGCTAGAGGTCATTTGATAAAACCAATAAGCCTAAATAAACAAACCCCTATTTGATTACTGAGCAATCACTTTAAATAAGCAAGTATTGCCAAGTTATTTTAGTGTTGTTTTTAGTTAAACCTAACTAGTAATTTACTTTGAACCTTTGAAAAACTTTGAAAATATCTATTGATTTGTTTTTTTATAATAGATGTTTAAGTAATTTTAACGCCTGTCGTTGCGCAGAGGCACAAGCGTGCGACTGTAAACGCGACAGGTTGTGGGTTCGATCCTCACTCCAGGAAATGTAAAATTTAGTATTTTCATATCTTGGGTTTGTTAACAAGGCAAAGCGCGGCGTTGAGTTCCGCCACTCAACCCACAATGCCTCAATTCGGCGGAAAATGGGGAACGGAATTGTTGAAAGAAAATGAAGTGTTTTAACACTAGGTTCTCTGGTTCTCTCTGCCTACTCTGCTATATGCGGGATACAGCGTGAAGAGTAATATTTCTTTAGTCTCAAGTAGAATTCACGCCAATATAATCAAAAAGTAAAAAAGTATACATTTTTTAATATATTTTTACACTCAAAATTAAAATCCCAAATTCCCATTCATTGCTTACTTCCAACACCAATCAAAACTACAAATAACACATAATCTATGGAAGCACGTGGCATCTGTCCTGTTCGCTTGATTAATGAATGGCCACCCTATCAGATTGTTACAACAGGGATCGGGGTTCAACTCCTCTTGATGTCGGTTTTCAAATTTCCTTAATTATAAGGCATCGTTTTGACACCCCAGCTTGGGGATTGACTTCGTTAGCAGAATGAACGTAATTTCTCTAAGCAAACTAGGTAAAGGATATTCGTCACCTTTGATTGTACGTTCTGCCTAAATAACCTTATAGACTGTTTGAAATGGATTCACAAATCAAATGTATACAGTAATTATTGGAATGTATTGATGATTAAATGTCAAGGTTGGTAGTATAATAGAATTGTTTAATTTTGAATTATAACACGTATCAGGCTACACATCTATAAGCTTGTTTTTTGGCTAGGTTATGAACAATTTTTATTTTTTTTTGGAAAATTGCAATAAGTATATATATTTTGAATTTGTGAAATGAAACTGTTTTTCTAAAGGGTGAAAAATGTTCATTCCTTGAAATAAGTAATATTTAGAAACGTTTGGTATCAAGGCAAAAGCGTGGCGTTGAGTTCCGCCACTCAGCACGCAATTCGGCGGAAAGTGGGGAACAGAGTGTCTTAACACTATGTTCCCTCTGCCTACCCTGCTATATACGGGATACAGCGTGAAGTATGTATGTACGTATATAGGTCGTTATGTACGGTAAAATACCCAACTGCGCCTAACTAATCTATATTAAATAAATTAAAATTTCAATCAATTTAAAACCGATTTTATCGAAGCCATCGTAGCACACTGGGACAGCTGACTTAACAATTGTTCGTGGGTTCGATTCCCATTCGGGGGAATGACCATATTTTAGTAAATTTAATTTCTCCACTCTGTTAAAACTAATCGTGGCGTTGCATTCGCCACTTAATTGAATGTCTCGAGCAGAAAGTAAAGAACGGAGTATCTTTACACCAAGTTCTCTGATTACCCTACTAAGCAGAATAAACTAAGAAAGTATAAAAAATCAATTAAAAACTAAACTAAACATAATCTACCAACTAACAATCATAGATCGCCAAACCTCCTGATTTATGTGTCTGCGCAGTTTTACCCGGCTAATGTGATTATAACCTGGAGGAGTAATTGCTCCTTCCCATGTGCTCCCGAGCCCCAATCCCGAATGAATTGTTCTAACGATGTCGCTTATGGGCGTTTGATTAAAATAAACTTGTGTTAAATGTAAGGATTTTATTTTGAAATGGTATTCAGTTTTTTTGTATTTATAAATGCTTTTATTATAAAGATTACTAAAAATAGGCGAATTTAAATAATATTCTGTTATAATAAGACATTAACGCCTGTCGTGGCACAGAGGCACAACCGTGCGGTTGTAAATGCGACAGGTTTTGGGTTCGATTCCCACTCCAGGAAATGGAATTTTTCATTTCTCGGGTCTGGTAACAAGGCAAAGCGCGAAGTTGAGTTCCGCCACTCAGGATGCAATGCCTCAATTCGGCGGAAAATTGGGAACGGAGTGTCATAACACTAGGTTAGGTTAGGGTTGGCACACTGCTATGTGCGGGATACAGCATGAAGCTATGTCTGTATGTAATAAGAAATTGACAATTCGAAATATAAATTTTGATCAGATTTAATGCCTAATGGAAACTTTAAGATAAATAATAATGGCCTAGAAATATATTAAATTAATGAAAATATTTTACATATTATCATGTGTTTACCATTCACTTTTATATAAAGTGACTTACACGTTGCTATGGCAATGCGTACTTTACGCTAGTGGTTGTGAGATCGATTCCCACTACGGAAGCCGGAATATTATAATTATTTCAGGATCTAGTAAAATGAGGTGCGGCGTTAAGTAACGCCACTCTATAGTCCAGAGATCGGGAGGAAAGAGAACGGAGTGTCTTGACACTTAAGGTTCTCTCTTACCTGAGAAGCTTTCAAATATTTAGAAACCCTTACCATCCAAGTTAACCAACATAACAAAAATCACAACATTTAAAACGTCAACAAAATGGACGACACAGGAAGTGTCCAGCGGATATTTGTTGCATCGAATATTCTATTTTATATCTACGTTAATTATCTTTTGAATACGCTCCATTGCATATATTCTCGGTTTGTTTTTGTTATATTTTCACTGTTGCAGGTCGGTTGGTTTATTTCATTCGTAGTACAAATATGTGGTGTAAATTGAATTTGCACTTAGCTAACGTAATGTTAGTACGTATGTGTATGAGAAACGCGACTGTAAATAAAATAATTTTGAAGTAACTAAATTGTGTTTAACATTGTTAGGTTTTTCTTTGATATGAATGGTTATGGGAAATTTTTGTTTTGTAGTTTTTTGTAATGGGATATGTTGCTTTAATTGTGGTTGTAAAATCGATTTTCATTTTATTTTTTTTTAATATTATATAAAAACCGGATTTTTAAACATTTATCGGATCTTTCAACAATTCCGTTCCCCACTTTCCCGCCGAATTGAGACATTGCGTGTTGAGTGGCGGAATTCAACGCCGCGTTTTGCCTTGTTACCAAACCCAAGAAATGAAAATTCTAAATTTTACATTTCCTGGAGTGGGAATCGAACCCACAACCTATCACGTTTACAGTCGCACGCTTATTTATGCCTCTGCGTCACGACAGGTTTATGAAAAGAAAATATTCAAAATTTTATTTTATTAATGTAGTGCAAATATGTGGTGTAAATTGAATTTGCACTTAGCTAACGTAATGTTAGCTATGTGTACTGTATGGAACGGGACTATAAATAAAATAATTTTAAAGTAGCTAAATTGTGGTTCTCCCTAAGTGTTGTTGAGTTTTTCTTTGAGATATGTGATCTTTGTAGTATAGACAGGATGTCTTGTCTTAACAAAGGTTGTAACTTCGATTCCCATTTTAATTTTTTTTAATTTACGATTATGATAAAGTTTGGTTAGAAAAACATAAATTCTGCATTTTGATATTATCGGCTTCAGTTTCTGCCTTTTTATTAGATGTTGAGTGAATAGAAAATATTTTAAATTTAAACATATTTCGACATAAAAACGATTTGTTTTTAATATTTCCACAAGTGAGGATCGAACTTATAACCAATAACATGTACAAAAATCGAACCTGCGTACTCTTAAAATTACTGACTACATATAACTACCGTCCCATACACTTTACCACCCACGTAAACCCGCATGTATGCAACGGTTACAAACCACAACATCAATTTTATAGCTTCTTGGTGTCAAGTTGCTGTACACTTGTTTTTTCTGTTACTATAACGAATTTTTGTAACATTCAATAATATTATTACTTTACAAAAATGAACTTATTTCATCTTCGCCTTTAACGCCTGTCGTGGCGCAGAGGCACAAGCGTGCGACTGTAAACGCGACAGGTTGTGGGTTCGATTCCCACTCCAGGAAAAAGAAAAATGAAACTCAATTTGGCGGAAAGTGGGGAACGGAATTGTTGTAAGAGAACGGAGTGTCTTAACCCTAGGTTCTCTGGTTCCCTCTGCCTACCCTGCTATATGTGGGATACAGCGTGAAGTTAAAAAAAAAAAACTTAACTTCACGCTTTATACCTAGCGGGGTAGTCAGAGGGAACAGAGGGCCAAACGCTATGATCCCTGCTTACTTTTTACGCCTCGTCCACAGTAGTTTACCACTTTATATATGCCCTCCGGGGTGTCCTCATACTTTGACCGTGACCTTTCTCCAGTATCATTGATAACTGAATCATTGATACTGTGTTCTGGAAAATCAGCTGAAGTCTCCCTTTTTAAAACAAAACGTTTAAAATAAAAACTTTAACAAAAGAAAACCGACCGACTTCATATTAAATTCACTATAATTTACACTATTACGAATAACTCAAAAACTACTCGTGAGATTGTTACTCCATTTAAATTAGATCACATCGAAAGCACTAAGTCCGTTAAAACTCAAGCATTTACTTTAACAAGTGTCCCCGTTATCGCGTAAACAACGCGTTGTCTTTAACAATATATGTATATGTCACTTTATATAAACATGGATGTTAAGCTATGGTAGTGTGCGTAACATCTATTTTATTAATTTAATATACTTTTTATGCTTTATTTAAAATATATATTAACATTCTGCACTCTATATGAACTACAAGTGTACCAAGTTTCATGCTCCTCCATCCGCGTAATATTTGTAAAAAGTGGTCCAAACTTTTTGCTTCACCTATTTATTATTATTATTATACATAGATACAACATAGCTTCACGTTGTATCCCGCATATGGCAATGTAGGCAGAGGGAACCTAGTGCTAAGACACTCCGTTCCCCACTTTCTGCCGAATTGAGGCATTGCGTGCTGAGTGGCGAAACTCAACGCCGCGCTTTGCCTTGTTACCAAATCCAGGAAATGAAAAATTCCATCTCCTGGAATGGGAATCGAACCCACAACCTGTCGCGTTTACAGGCGCACGCTGCCTCAGCGCCACGACATGCGTTTATTATTATTATATTATTAGATAAAGTAAAAATATATTCTGTTCATAACAAGATTAATCTCGTAAAAGCTAAATCAAGTCACTTCAACCATACAACAGTCTAGCGGAGATTAAATGAAGAAAGAAAGGAAAACACCGTTGCATTTTTATATCTTCAGCACACATATTGGCTTACTCGTATTGTTGTTCGTTTTCAACAAAAAAAATGTAAAAGGATATCAATCTGCTATTTTTTTTTCAGGTTTACGATTTATCCTGTCTAGTATAATAGACAGAGAAAATCTAGACTCAAGACACTCCGTCTTCCTCTTTTTGACCAGATTTGAGACATTGCGTGTTATGTGGCGGAACTCAGCGCCGCGTTTGTCTTACTAGAACGGGTAATGGTAATTTAAATATAATCGCATCGAACTCACTATCAGTCGCGTTTACAGTCGTCAGAGGCTGTCTCGCTGCGCCATGATGGCCTCATGTCTTATATCTGCTTATCATTCAATTTTATGTACTAGCTTGCGCATTAACGTTCACCTCCACTGTCCGTGCCCGTCTACCTAACCAAATTTAAAAAGATCCTACTAGCGCCGTCTTCGAAATACGTACTAAGACGTAGTAAAAGAGAGAAACAGAGAAACATAATATATTCTAGACATGCCATATGCAAAGCTAAGCTCTTCAAAATTAAACGTCAGAATCTTTACTACCAATAAAATATTATAATATATATGCTCAATTGATCCCTTTAAATAGTCAAACGCTATTTACGATTTCGTGATGAAATGCATGAAAAGAGGATTACTTAAGACACTTTAAATATTCTAAGATTTTAATATATGTATTAATTTTAATTAAAATCTTTATTTACTAGGGTTATAAAGCAGAGAGTTCTCACGAAAATTATATGCAGCAAAGATTGCTTGTTTTTAAATGATTAGCACTACTATAGAATAGTTGGTGTAACAAAACTTTATAGTGGCAGCAAATTTTTTTTTAGCTTCCCGCTGTATCCCGCATATAGCAGTGTAGGCAGAGAGCACCTGAGAACCTAGTGATAAGACACTCCGTTCCCACTTTCCGCCGAATTGAGGCATTGTTGCTGAGTGGCGGAACTCAACGCCGCGCTTGACTATTCATTCTCAATGAGATATTGAGAGGAAAATTTAATATATTACTATTTTATTATTTTATATTACTATTATATAATTATAAGTAGGATTTCTTTGATGAAATGATAATATATTTAAAGGGAGAAAAGGTAATGAGTTATTATTACTAGGACATATACTCGCAATACTCATGTGTCATGCGGTGGCTTTAGGAAGGCAAAATTAAGATTAAAAGAAAATACATTATAATAATAGTTCTTTGGTTTCCGTCCAAATATGAGATTTTGCGGAACTCAACACCGCTTTAATTCGCTAACGCTTTAACGAATTAAGGCATTGCGTACGGAGTGGCGGAACTTAACGCCGCGCTTTGCCTTGGTACCAAACCCAGGAAATGAAAATACTAAACTCTATATTTTCTGGAGTGGGAATCGAGCCGATTTTAAAATTTATTTTATAACAATTTCTGTAAAAAATATTAACTAATTTAGTATTTAGGTCGAAACAACTAATTATATTTAGCGTAATACATGCAAAGTACATTTTGCGTACAAACGCGATGTGTCGAAATCAGATTTCCGTTCTGCGTTCACCGGAAATGGCTGGATGTATCGGCTCCATAAATCTCACCTTACTTTAATGCCAGTGTAAACGCTATGGAAATTGTGAATGTCTTTTCATGTTTTTCATGTTATTTGTGTTTTTTTTTGGTGTTAATTTATGATTTTGATTTAAATTTATGACTTTACGTTTTAATGAAATAGGTGAAATAGAATATTTACATACTAAAATACTGTTAATTGGCAGTATAAGTTATAGTAAGAATGAAGAACGTGCTAATGTGGTTAGGGCTTGTTCAGAGGATGAGGGAGGAAAGAATGGTTACAGATATATATGATGGAAACATGAACGGACAGAAAGGTAAATAGAATAAGGACTCCCTGGAGGACATGTATGAAGATGTCAATGACTGTGGACGAGGCGAAATAAGTATGCAGGGACCTTAACGTTCCGTTCTCTCTGACAACCCCGATGCCCTATCGGTATAAAGCGTGAAACTAAAAAAAGTAAATACAGAAAGTAACAATTTTTTCCTGTCTATGTTGGTTAAATTTGTATAAAAAGATATATTTTTTTACGTAATGTGCAAATTGGAAACTTAATATTGGTTTTTATTCTTATTCTGCATATAATTTCTTATAATTGGTTTCACGATAGCGCCACTACTCTAATTATTATCTTTCCTTTTTTTTTTTAACTTCACGCTGTATCCCGCATATAGCAGGGTAGGCTAAGGGAACCTAAGAACCTAGTGTTAAGACACTCCGTTCTCTTTCAACAATTCTGTTCCCCACTTTCCACCAGATTGAAGCATTGCGTGCTGAGATGAAATAAAATACTTAAATAACTTAACATTTCCTGGAGTGAGAATCGAACCCACAACCTGTCGCATGTACGCACGCTTGTGCCTCTGCGCCACGACAGGCGTTATTAATATCTTTCATTATGTTATTTTAAGTTCATAATCTCATATATTGCTGACGTCATTGTAGCGCATTCAACACGTATCTATCTATGTATCTATTTATCAGACGGTAGGTTAGATTGCCACTCGAGTATTTATAGTATGAATAAGGTAACTTATAATTATTTTGACCAAATATTTTGGGTTTTTAAGCTATTACGCAAAATGTTTGTTTTACAGGTTCACTCTTTAATGTCGAATAGCAGGGTAGTCAAAGAGAATATAGGGTCACTCTTTTAAAACCGTTCCGCCTGAATTTATCACATTGCGTATTTAGTGGCGAAAATCAACGTGACAATGAAAAGAAACTACTGAACAGTAGATTTTCTAACGATTCAAATTATAAGAAATCGCCTAAAAATAATTATATTCAATACATTTTGCCATAAAACAATAAACACAAATCAACATACATATATTATGTACACATTGTTCCCATAAGGTGCGTTTAATATCTAATTATTTGATGACTATTCCCTCTTACAAAATCAAGGCATAGTCGACTTAATTGCAAGTTATTAAGACACTTTTAGATATAAAGGTACTAACAGACTTTCGGTTAACGTAGCAATTCGATTCGCATATGGCCTAAAGATTAGTGTCACATGTGTTCATATGAGCTGCACATTAGAATTGTATTATGCGATCATTAATAGAATAGATGGTATAGCTATAATGATGTTATGGTGTTTCTAGTTATGGTATTTGATTACGTTTGTTTTTATTTTAAAATTGATGGACAGTTCAAGTAATAATTGAGATTTTAACGAAAAAAGAAAATAGATTTCAAAGAAAATGCACTGAAAAGTATAATTATTACAGATAACTCAAAATTTACTCGTCAGATATTAACTAACGCCTGTCGTGGCGCAGAGGCACAAGCGTGCGACTGTAAACGCGACAGGTTGTGGGTTTGATTCTCACTCCAGGAAATGTAAAAATTAGTATTTTCATTTCTTGGGTTTGGTAACAAAGCAAAGCGCGGCGTTGGGTTTCGCCACTCAACACGCAATGCCTCAATTTGGCGGAAAGTGGGGAACGGAAATGTTGAAAGAGAATGGAGTCTTAACACTAGGTTTTCTGGTTCCCTCTGCCTACCCCGCTATATGCGGGATACAGCGTGAAGTTAAAAAAAAGAAGATATTAGCTCAATTTATGTGGGACCTTACAGAAGCACTAGCTATCATATAAAAAAAGAATCATCAAACTTGGTTCACTCAGTATCAAGTTATGCGGTAGCACACCTCTTTTTTGAGAAATCGGTTATAGAAATTATTAAAATTATAGAAATAGAAAATAGTTAAATAATTTAAATGTACTTGCATATATATATGCTTTACATATATATATATATATATATATATTTCTCAACTAACCTAGTGTTAAGACACTCCACTCTCTTTCAACAATTCCGTTCCCCACCTTCCGCTGAATTGAGGCAAATCAAAATTTTAAAAGGCTTATTATTAGGATTACTTTATTTATATAGGGAATAAGAGAATATTTATATAGTCATTTAGACTAAACTAAAATAATTCAAGATTAATGAAATATATGTCTTGTATATAAAAAAGCAACATAAAAGCAACAACTAATGCTCTAAAAAGTATACATTTTCTAATTAATTATCAACATATTCACGCTTTACAAATACAATATTTAACCAACGTTCCTAATAAGCACACCATACATCCATACAATACCACATTCAATATGAATATGTATGGATTAAGAATGTCAACATTAATACAAGCCAATATATTACAGTAGAATGATCTCCACCTAACGAAGTTGCGGTGTGTTCGTCAAAGCAGTTCTAATTTGCTATAAATTGTTCAAACGTATATAATATTGTGTATTATAATTAACATTTCTATTTAATTATTAGTTATAATAATCGAAAATATAGTGGCGCAGTGGGCCAGGGTCTGATTGTAAGTAAGATTGGTGATGGGTTCAACTCTCAGACGTGAGAATGCTCTGGAAAGGCAAAACGCTGCGTTGAGTGCTGCCAACACATTATATACCGCCAACCAATATCTCGATTTCGTGCGGAAAGTTGATAACGGAGTGTCTTTACACTAAGCTCTCTCTTATTATTCTGTTATGTGGAAATAATTATAATGCGAAGCTGCTACTAGATCGAAGAATCTCAAAATATATCTTCCAAAAAAGTATTTAAAAGTAATGAAATTATCAAATATACGCATGATAGCGCTAGTGGGACTAAAAGAAATATGGTGGTTGAGGGTTCAAATCGAGCTCGGGAGAGCCCTTACATTTAAATTATTTACTTTTCATCTAGACAGATAAAAGATACCGTTTGATTTCGTCACCAGTAACAAAACGCACTAGTGAAAATAAAAGAACCAAATTTAGAAATAAACATAATAAATTTATTTTAACTTTTGCGCTATTACAAAAAGCCATATTCTGATAGTATTAGTCAGTAAAATCAAGTCTCACAGACAGTAAATCTATAGAAAATTTCAAATTAAAAGGAAAAGAAATGAAACTTTGCACCACCAAAGCGAGATAAACCGGAAATTACATCAAATAACGCATGTCACTTGGAAATATAAGAAAAAACATGAATATGTGACATAAATATACATCTGTGTGTGACGTGTATACTTTGTAAGGAAATTAAATGTCTTATATGAAGACAAGGCAGACTTCACTATTACGACAACCATCCATTTTGATGTCCCTAAACGATTCCATGAAATTTTATTTACGAACCAAAATTAGTTTTTTTTGCAGCTACACGATGTTTTCCATCTAGCGAGTTAGGCAAAGAGTACCTAGTGTCAAGACCCTCCGTTCTACGTTCTACATACGTTTCAAAACATTGCGTGTTGAGTGGCGGAATCGTTAAAGGCACTGTAAAGTCAGACGCTGTCCCATTGGGCC
This sequence comes from Philaethria dido, assembly GCA_033558755.1. Lineage (NCBI taxonomy): Eukaryota > Metazoa > Arthropoda > Insecta > Lepidoptera > Nymphalidae > Philaethria > Philaethria dido. Next base: position 134,047 of record JAKGSA010000649.1, read on the forward strand.
ACAATGACCTCTAAAATAACCTTAAAATTTTAAATTTCAGTAATTTAGATTTTCTATATATTATATATGTTTCACAATATTTTATAGTACTTCTCTTAAGTATTCTTGGAAACAAAGTTAAAGCCTCACATTTGAATATAACAATATTGTCAAATTTCAATCACTAGCAATTCATTCAAAAACCCATTTGTATTGACAAATATCGTATGACAAACATTTACTAAATCCAAGTAATTGATTTTATTATTCAAGCTCTGCTTGGGTTTAATAATGTTCTATTGTTCTAAGCCTCACTGAATTTCTATGATTGATGACTTTTTATTAGAAATCATAATAGATGTGATTCCTTTGTCAAAAATAAAGGGTATTATGGAGGGAGTAATTAAGGATGTGTAATTAAAAAATATGAAATTAATTAATGAGAAACAATAAATGGCAATAATATATGTGGATTCACTCTTGTAAAACTAAATTTTGACCCATTAAACATATTTATGACGAAAATCATACGTATCTTTCTTTAAATTAGTCAATACGCAATAAATTTGAAATTTAAATTTTCCAACAAGGAAAAGAAATGGGAAGACAAGAATGAAAACCTTTATACACTTATTTATACAATGGAAGCGATTAAATTGCAGGGAGTGAGATGTGATTGATTACATTTGAATTTTACATTGGACCTAAAAATTAAACCGGACTCATAATATTTTGACAGCAATTGACATTGAAACATCGTTATTAACTTAGAAAGTTAAAAGTTAATTTCGCACAAATGACAATTTTGACAAGAATTTCATGAAATAATTTAACTAATGCCATATTATTCAACTCCCCTCTTACTTTATTTGATATTAAATAGATTTGAAAGTCCTGTAGAAATAAAATATCATCAATTTATATAATTATATAAGCAAAAATCTTATATTTTGGATACAAAATGGTCGCCGTTAACTATTTAAAGTAAACTCTTTAAACAATTCCATCAAACTAGGCCTTAGCTTTGTTACCGATACTAGTCGAATTTGGAAGTGGAAGCTATCAATCATACCCAATGTCTCCCACGATTTATCTTCTAACTCGTATATTAAAGGGAAAACGAATTTACAGGCTTCCACTCACGCGAACTTCCCTAGAAATTTACACAAAAATATATCTTACATTGTTATGTGAAATACTAAAATAGCTTGGACGTTTAGAAAAGTTTATATTGTTCAGAGGGAAACCTGGTGGCTTGTGTACGAATAATTCATGTTGTGTACAACGTTGAAAAAATATTTTTCTTATGTTTATTAAGGTTTCTCGCGGATTAGTTGACGTCGGACTGTCAGTAGGTTGTGCTCTGAAATCTGTGAACAAAGGCTTTGGTAATTTCGTTTAAAAAATCCGCAATCGCGTAAAGTTCTACACGAAACTAAGATGTAACTTCAAGTTTCATATTTGTCAGTTTGAACGAGTTGTAAGCTTAAGCATGGTTGGAAGCTTATTCTTATAATATAGTAGCTTAAATTATTGAAAATCAGGATTGTATTCTTTACATTTCAAAGATTTGGCTCAATGATAATATCTCAAAACAAAATGTAAATCCTATTAATAATATAATCAAATACATCTAGTTCTGTAGACCGTTCGATAAATATAAAACATTCAGCAGACAAAGGCACTAAAACGGCGCAGACATCTAAAAAAGTTGAAAAATCTGAAACCGCTAAAACAAAACAATAATCTGGTTTATTCATTTATGCGCACCCGTACCATTTCCGTTAAGGGATAGACGCAAAAACGAAACAATAGAAATCTAAATTGAACTCCGATCCGTGACAGCGTGGCCACAGTTCAGAGGCATTTATTGGACTATCAATCAAATTCGTCTGCACTCAACATTCATCTTCCCCTTAAATTGTAGGGGGCCGCTATCATTTATTCGAATTCAGTAATCGAGATGATTGTGTGACAGACGTCGATTACTACAACATTTATTAGTGATAATTAATATAAATATACTTTAAATATTTTTACAGCTTTTATGTATTGATGAAAGCATTATTTTTTATCGTCACTCATCACTCGGTAATTGTAGATCTGCGATCTTATTGTTAAGTTATTTTGTTCCCTACTTTCATATATACATACATACATAGCTTCACGCTGTATCCCGCATATAGCAGGGTGGGCAGAGGGAACCTAGTGTTAAGACACTCCGTTCCCCACTTTTCGCCGAATTGAGGCATTGCGTGCTGAGTGGCGGAACTCCACGCCGCGCTTTGCCTTATTACCAAATCCAGGAAATAAAAATTCCATTTCCTGGAATGGGAATCGAACCTACAACCTGTCGAGTTTACAGTCGCACGCTTGTGCCTCTGCGCCACGATAGGCGTTCCCCACTTTCGGTCATTTAAAAAAGGCAAATCCAAAAAATCATGCGTACATTCAGATGCTTCTTATCTGCCTAAATGTTATTAAATAAAATATAAACCCATAGCAATAATTGTCCTGACAAGTAGCTACATATCTAATTGCAGTAGTAAAAGTAATAATTCATCATCATTGAACAAATATAACGAAAGCAGACACAAAACACAGTTTCCTGCAAATTTGATATCAATATGACGTGAAGGCATTTGTTTGTGTCATAAAATTGGAACCGTATCGATTGATACGCATTCGCAATTCAATTTCGATTCGAATGGGACATAGAATTATTGATGTTGAATAGATTACGACGAAAGGTCTTCGACCACATGATTGTGTTTTGAAATCAACTAACAAAACAAATAAAGAAATATTATTGGAATTGTTACTGTAGTTTCTTAATAAAAAGTTAGTACTTAAAGTTTTGATTATTCGACGAATTCTCAAGACAATAACTTAACACATCAAAAATGGTATATTTTTCAAAAAGCTCCGTTATATCATATTCATGGCGTTCTCTTTAAAATTACCATTCGTAAACGTACATTCTACTTCTAAAGCTATATTTTACTTTCAAAAGTAATTTTACAATAAAAACTCGAGGAATGTATGCAAATTAGGATTCACAATCCTTTATCAAACGAGAATGAATTCATATACTGTAGAAGTATAGAAGTAGGTTTAACAATCCAACTGCACTGTTAGATGCAACCCGCATACTTAATGATCAATTTACATATGATTATTGTGTATTACTCGGAAGCTAAGACGGCAAGCAGTTTAAGGTAGGGCACCTCTTGATGAAATTAGTTTAGAGCTGACAAATACCGCGGTTCAAAGCTAACTTAGTTATAGTGGAATTCTAGTGTATTTGGTAAAGTTAATAATCCATATAGGATTATAGTATCTACGTGTATAACTTACTTATACATGTTTTTATTTTCTGCTTTACGCATTATGCCACAAAGCAGAGAGAACTTAGTGTTAAAACATTCCGTTCTCCGCATTCTGCCCGAATTCGAGACATTGTTGAGTGTCGGAACTCAACGCCGCTTATATCTATTTAATCTAAAATAGTATATTCCAAGTTTACGTCTACAGCATCATAATATACGAAAAGCACAAAAATACATTAAGAAATAAATAAACAGTTTATATTCTGACAATAAACACATTAGTGTCGTCGGTATTAATGTGCCGTGTCGTAACATGACTTAGTGCGCGTTTGTATACACGACGGTACCTATAAACCTGTCTTGGATCTAAATTCTGCTTACATTCAAATACAAGACCTTGCAGGACCATCGTGCTTTGCATTTTCTAAGAATTTCCTATTTACTGTTAGCATTGCATTCGGTTACGTTTCCGCAAGTCTTGGTCACACCTGAATGTTAGGATTCAATTATGTTAATGCAAATGATTGAAATTTATTATTTTTATATTAATTAACTGGTCGAGACGTTATTGTGAGAAAGTTGGATGTCACAGTATGTGGTCGCTGTGAGTTCGATTACGGTTAACGAGAATATTTATAGTTATAAGCATAATGTTTGGTCTTGGTCTTCTTGGCTTTGTTATTTTTTTAAGTATGATAAAAAACTTTCACGCAAATCATTTTCTTATATAAAATGTTTTAACCCAGTGAAATTAGGTAAAAAAAGGGGAATAATTATAATTTTTTTGTCAATAATTGACTTTATACAACGTACTGATAACCGTTACTCACGCTTGACCCTGCATTAGCTCATATATGACTATACGCTGCGCACTCTTCGCGCTCTACCTCAAAAACGGTTGATCGTATAAAAAAAAAGTTTAGACAAAAGTTGTAGAGAATTTTATACTCTACAACTTTCATAATAGGTGAAAATATCATTTAAGCAATAGGAACCGAGATATTCGCGAAAAATCGTTTTTTGTGACCTTTGACCTTCAATATCTTAAGACGCGGACACGATAGCATTTGTGACTTTTGAGACAATATTTAGGGCGACAAAACAAAGGTTTTTATCAATTTCCAGCTTATTATCTTTCATTCCGAGGTGAAACCCCTAATATGACTGGGCTATTTGTAGTAAACTAATTTAACTAAAAGCAACTAGCTTGTAAGATAAGCATCTAAATATTAAATATCTATTTCAAAGATCTAATTTAACACGATGAAGCTGTTGATGCTGTAAGAGTTAGCGCTTCGCCGCGCCACTGTGACTATATATTTGAAGTGCAGACAGTTCATTTTTCAAACCGGCCGCGGTCGGAGTTGCTAGGACTTTGGAACTTTTAGCAAAGTTGCCGTAAAGTTTTGATATTCGCATCCGTTCGACCGATCCCGTCTCGGTTAAATTCCATAATTTTACCGTAGGTTTGTAACTTCATATATCTTTACGACTTACCGAATTTCGTGAACTGTTAGATATGTTTCTGAATTTCAGTATGGATTACATTTTATGGGCATACTTAAAGGTATTGGAAATGTTACAGTTAGTTATTTGCTATATTTGGATTGCGTAATCCTTACTAAATCATATTATAATATAGTTATTACTGTAAAGCTATAATACTAATCGTTATTTTTGATTAGCGTTTGTGTTCTCATTAGGGAGGATTAAATTGATTTTAGCGAATAATATAATTTAATTGGTGAAAGTATTTCTAATTAATTTACCTATCAAAACTTTAATACCACATTTATATGATATTGCACTAAAATGCATAGAATAAAGCAAAGTATAAAACGTCTAAGAACTTTTCAAGTCAGTATGATAATATGATTACTAGACTTCACGTCGTCATCTTGACATGTTCGTCTCGATACCGCTGCAGACTGTAATTTAATCCCAGGGAATGTATCTCAGACCGCAATGGCGACGGAAGTCGGTGGGGTAAGCAGTGTCTAGCGGTTAAGGCGTCTCACAGGGAGGTATTTTGGGCCCCACATTGTTCTTTTGTGAAACTCTTTGTTTGCGACTTGATTGTGCAATTAGACGGTATAAAGTTCTTTATACAAGTTTTTTCTTATTAATAGGTACATAGCAATATATTATTCAGACACATGGAGTATATTATTACATTTACTATGCTCTGTTACATTTTTCTTGTAATGTGATACAGCTGAAAATGAATTCATTTTGTTAAGTACGTTACGTTCATTATATGCGTCCTTTGAAGATCACACGTCTAATTACTGTATAGTAATTAATTTACGCTCTGCTGGTTTCTGTAGCAACTTGGTATGTGAATTCAAGTGAATAACATCTGCTCCTTGCTCTATTTAGAGGTTGTTCTAGTTTTTAATTCAAGTTTAATTTCATTTTACATTTTAGATTGACTTCATATTTAAATACTTTATAATACAATATAACTCAGAATAATCATGGTTACAGTGTCCATGAATCAAGCAAAATCATATGTTAAGGGTGAACCTACGAGGTGTTAGAAATTTAAAATACTTTCTGGTTCACTAGCGTTACCCACATATGGCGCTCTTTGTTGAATAATGGAATAAGCTCTAGCGAATATTCTCCTAGGATTTTGAATTTACTCAGATCCGACGATATTAGATTTAGGTAAACAGAAATATTATTTACATGAAACTTTGTTAAAACGTTGGAAGAATATTGTTTACGTTTGTATGTTTTAGGTAACAGTTCTTAATTTTACATATGAAAATATTTTTTTCTTTTTATTTCACGCTGTATCCCGCATATAGCAGAGTAGGCAGAGGGAACCTGAGAACCTAGTGTTACGACACTCCGTTCCCAAAAATAAAATTTGAAATTATATTGCGCATAAAAAATTAGGCCATCTAGGCTACACGCCACGGTTCTGGGTTCGATACTCGCTCGAGGAAAGGATTGAATTTTAATTATTTTCTTATTGCTTTGACAAGAATAAGCTCGACCTTGAATTCTACCTCTCATTATGCAATGTCTATTCTATACATATTCGCAATTTTAAGTTGATAGTAGAGACCGGAATGTATTGACACTACTTTCTCACTACCCTAATATGCGTGAAGTTGAAAAAATAAAAATAATAATTTTCTATGTGGAATTTCAGTATTTTAGTGTGCAAATAACAGTTTAAAATATTTTTCAATAAAAATCGTCTTATTTACGTACCTTAATAAGAAAACTTTTTTCGATAATAGAGTGTCAAGAGGGTGGAGTTAAGAACAACGCTTCAAAACAAACACAATATAGGCCGGTTAGGACTAAAATAATTTGAAAGCGAAATTATCATGGAATGAGGTTTGTCGAACTGTTTACTTATGAACGTTTCAGATTGTTACTTTGCATGGCAATTCTCTGGAGTATTTAATATACTTTAGGGGTTCGAATTCCAATCAGGGGATGTTTTACTCAAGGTATTTTTTTTACCGGTTATGTTTAAAGTAAGGATTGACTATCAAATAATTCAACCTAAGGATTGCTTCTGATGAATACAAAGTATTTTTTTTTTTTTTTTTTTATGGATAAATGATGGCAAACCAGCAGAAGGACCACCTGATGGTAAGTGGTTACCTTCGCCCATGAACATCTACAACATCAGAGGCGTTGTAGATGCGTTGCCAACCTAGAGGATACATATGGAAGGGGAGGACAATGTAGTAGTCCGCTATCGGAACCACTACATTTTAGGGAAAGGATGGGTGGGATAGGGGAAAACCTGGCTTACATGCCATCGAACCGGAACACATCATAAGATATTTGGCGGTTCGTCTTTGACATGATAGTGGTCGCGAGCCAGACGGAGGACGAACCTCCTACCACCAAACACTATACTTAAAGAAACTTCAAAAGTCACTCAAATGTTTAATTCAGTTCCTTATTACATTACCTACCAAATACATACCACATATACCAAATATGTGAAAACTAATACAAAATAGATACTTGAAGACGATACTTTATTCAAACGATATTTGAGCTTTAACATGGCAAAATATTTCATATATCATGATTTCGACTTCGGCAGTCCTTTAAAGACGTCGTATTTACTGTCCTTTCGCATGGAAATCATGTTTTAGAGGAGAATGCGGTGTATATTCACTTTATATTTGAATAAATATTTCTGTAGCTCTGCGGGTAGACTTCCAGCTTTCTTGCTTTCATATAGTTAAAACTATAGAGGAGGTATATAGAACGGTGGTAGCTTGGCGCAGTCGAGAGAAACCTGACTTGATGCTATGGTTGCAGGTTTAAGTCCTACTTAAAAATATAAATTCTAATATAGGTGACGCCTGGCTTGGACAGAATGAAATTTTGCATTTTACTAACTAGCATAAATATATAAGCAATATTACCAACTTAGAGGACAAATGTCCTGCAAAATTCTGGGTTATGTATGAATTATTGAAATTATTGAAAGAGAATGGAGTGTCTTAACACTAGGTTCTCTGGTTCCCTCTGTCTACCCTGCTATATGCGGGTTACAGAGTGAAGTTAAAAAAAATATATATTGGATATTAGATTCAATATTCGTTTCAAGCATATCTAAAGTAATAACGTCTAATTCAACTTAAAAACACATGAAAAATACGCACTGCACCATCATATATTATTTTAAACAAATGTTTGTTTGAGATCTGGTTCTAATTCACTACAGTACATAGTTTACAGTGCTCGTCACCCCAGCCTCTTTGTCTCTGTAAGGGATATCCCTTGTACAAAGCGACGGATGCGAAGATGTATTTGTTAGTGTTTGCTCGGTTAGAATACACATCCATATAGTATGTGGCTTGTAAATCTGAATGACCTGGTTCATATAAATCTTTGATTTTGTCACTTGTTGCTTCATGTGGAAATTTGGGGAAAACGTCATGGTTTGACAAATACGGCTTGCTAAAATAATGAATATATATGAAATAATAATATAGAATTTTCAATTTTATGTTTATATCTAATTCTATATTCGTTATTTTTGTCTGTATCTAATATAAAACTAACGAGCAGTGACTTGTGTTCTAGAAAAAATCGTTATGAAAACGAAACAGCTAGGCATATTCCTAATAAAATCGTCTAAATATATTTTAGTAATCGATATTTTTCAAACCTTATGACATTTTCGAAATATGGGCACATAAACATATATACATATGTACACGTTAACACAAAACCTGCTGTCCGTTATCAAGGAAAAGTATCTCTGTTTCCATACAAATATAATAACACAGAGATCGATCCTCCCGATTTATTATATTCATTGTAGCGGCAAACATTTGATAGTTTTTTATCGCTGAAGCAATAAATTTCCGGTAACTGCATACTTTCAGTACGATAAATTAAACGGATTCGATCGGTTAACAAAGTAAATAAATTGAAATTTTCATCAATATCGCATCCTTGCGGTAATAAGGCTTTCGTGAATATAGTTTTGGTTATCATGTTGTAGTGGTTAAATTATTATTTTTGTATGTACATTATTTTTTTGATATTTTGAAGTAACTTATGTTTAACATATGTATGTAATAAATAATTTAGAATTTATAATAACTGCGACACAGTTAAAAAAAATGTAATACCACACTTATTATTGTTATAAGGTGGTATTATTATGTAGCAACATGTCTTGACATTAGGTTACTCCACTTTCCACCCGAAATCAAGATATCGTCTGTTAAATGGTGGAACTCAACGCCGCGTATTGTCAAAGTATTACCTCAGTATATCATTAAGTTAGCTGCATAAACATATTAGCATATATATCGTCGTTTCTTGTCTGCATTATGTACGGTATCTAAATTTGTATTTGCATACAACGCTGAGAGGAGAGCATTTATTATAGTTTACCAATATCACAAGAAACAAGAACAAGTTTCTAAATCAGCGTAACCATGCGCGTAACTTTGCTGGACTAATCCGGTTTCTATTCCAATTCAGACCGGTTGTAATCCGGTTTCAGGCGGTTTTAACCGGCTCGAGGCGCTTAAGATCTAAGTTTATGCTTAATTTAAAAGCTTTATAAGTAATTTTAATATTTTATTAGCTTGAGTGTATCAATTCACAACACACAACATACAATTAAGGAAGCCAAAAGGTATGTATGTATCTTACAAAAGTGTGTCCAGTTAAAAACACCGAAGGAAATTAAAAAAGAATTGTACAATTTTTTAATGATTAATTTTACACTATCTTATACCCATTTATATAAAACATATATATCGTCTTGAAGAATATCAAAAAATTTCAAACATACATTTAAAAAAAACATAACATACTGCAGAACATTATTTCCACAATATAATATACTTCTAACAAGTAAATTTGCTTTAAACTTTCATTGTTTCATATTCAGTGGCCAATATTCCAAATTATACGAGTAGTTATAGTTTCTGGACTATCTGCTGGAAATTTGACTGTGATAAATTAACTGTTCTGACAGTTGATGTTTATACAATACACTTGAGTTTAACTTTGGATTCAGATAAAATATGGTTTGTGCAATGTTGTTTATATTTCGTTGTTAGTTTATTTTTGGACCATTTAGGCACAGTGGTGAGAATATTAAAAGAATTTATAGATAACTTTTGCGTGGAGGTAGCAGGTTTAATCCTGTCTAATGTAAAATACCTATAATAAGTAATTGTTGTTATTTATTTAATTTCATATACAGTCTTAACGATCTATAAATGTATGATTAAACCTTCACAGCATTTCACAAAGATCACACTTTTGTTTTTGCTTTTTACCACTTAATAGGGAAGATACGAGAATGGAAGAAGAGATTTATGTAAAACTAGTTCACAATCCCTTCTCTATTTTCATCTTATTTAAAGATATCCTAACGGAAATTAATTCTGCAATTTCCTTATAATCAATCCAAGAAAAAAATGATAGCAATATTTCCTAGATTGGGATTTGAACTAGTCACAGCGAGCAGTTTAACATCAAATCTACCAAAAACACCACAAAAATATAAAATTTATATTCCCCTATTTATTTCAATGCCAATCGTTTAAAAATAGCCGTCTTGTTATAACCCGCTTAATAATATTGTATATCATAAAAAGAAAAAGAAACATGTCATACGCAGCCACTCGTCCTGTTAGCTTCAAGGTAACTTAACCGATAAAATCGTTATTGCTACAGGTGTTTCATTATATTAATAGAGCCTATGAATGTATCATTATTTGCAACTTAGAATTATTATCAGCTTTTTAAAATTATCATTAATTTTAAAGAGCTTTAAATGATAGTGATTTTAATGAAAGATGGCTGTGAATTTATTTATTTTTTAGCTTCACGCTGTATTCCGCACATAGCAGGGTAGGCAGAAGAAACCAGAGAACCTAGTATTAAGACACTCCGTTCTCTTTTGACATTTCCGTTTCTCACTTTCCGAATAGGGGCATTTTGGGTTGAGTGGCGAAACTCAACGCCGCGAATGTAAATTTATAACTATAGTAATTTAATATTTTGGCAAATATATAAAATTTATCACTTTACCATAAGATCCTTTCTTTATCTTTTTCATAGTAAAGTTTTATTTTGAACAAAATGAACATCAGATACTGATCTGATTTATTTAGGATGTGCTAGACTGGAAAGCGATATTTAATTATAAAATACAGAGTTTTCTTGATCTCGGATGACTAACTTCAGGGTTAAAGACCGTTACTTAAAATGCAATGGGTGTAATGGGTAGTACAATGCAATTCAATTCAAAATGCAGTGCAATGGGTAGTAAGTTGTTTTTTAAGCCACAGAATATACGAAAGAAAAAAGTTTATAATAGTTAAGAAATTACGAACAATATTAAGTAAGAAAGTGATAATCAATTAAATATTAAAAATCAAAATCATGTTAGCAATGTTTCCTAGTTGATAGTATGGCAAATAGGGTTGACGGTAATTTCGAATGTCTTTATATACCCTCGCCATAGATTATGATTTCTAACAATAGATTATTATAGACCGTTTTATATTTAATCAAAAGGTCATTTTGAATAACTAACTATAATATATATAGTAGCGCAGAGGCACAAGCGTGCGACTATAAACACGACAGGTTGTAGGTTCGATTCCCACTCCAGGAAGTGTTAGTATTTTCATTTCCTGGGTTTGGTAACAAGGCAAAGCGCGGCGTTGTGTTCCGCCACTCAACACGCAATGCCTCAATTTGGCGGAAAGTGGGGAATGGAATTGTTGTAAGAGAACGGAGTGTCTTAACACTTAACTTACCTGTCTTAACTGTCTTAAAATGTAACTTATTTACAATAAATAATTAAGTAATAATTCATCAAATGTATGTAAATCTGGATATAAGCGGTCACACTATTATATCTATAAGAACGATCGTAGACTGGCCTTTCGAGATACCGTCTCAAGTGTTGCTATTAAATTTGAAACTATAATCTTAGCAAGTTCACGTCGTAGTGCAGAAACTGCCAACTAATTGGTTTGTAACATATAATTTATAAACACTGACTACAATTCTACTACGATAATTATCTTCCACTTTGTGATGGTTCAACTCATTTTTTTCTATAATAACACGTTTTATACGCATTTCCGGTTTTGTCTTTGACTAGTTGTTGTCTGCAACTTCTTTTGCGGACGTAAGACCCTTGTTTCTGGCATAAGCATTTTTTGATCTTTTATACTTTGGACTGTAAAACGTAGTCCGTTGCTGTTTCCGAAGGTATTTTGGAATAGCCTTATAATATACATACCAAATTCCAATATTTCACGTCCAGTAGTTTCGATTGTGCGTTGTCTATCATTCATTTAACGAATAACACGCAATGTCTCGAATACAGACAGAAAGCGGTGAAAGGAGTGTCTTGACATTATGTTCGTAATAGCTATCCTGCTATGTGGGTTAAAGCGTGAAGCTGCTTTTTGTAGACTTAACTTAGCCTTCTAACCTAGTCACTTAACTTAGTCACTGCATCACAAATTCGAGTATCTATTTATTATTTTCACTTTTTTTATCTCGCAAACTTCATTTCGATCTATACATTATACACAGTTTATATCTCACAAACGTCTATAAAGATTTCAGTACAATAAAACTTTGGCAGAGAAAGAAAATTAAAGGTTTCAATTCTGTTTACTGCCGAACATTTCGGTTATTTCATAAACTCCAAACGAAGTTTTGCGTAATCGCATACATAAAACAAGTGAATTATTTACGATAGTACCTACTTGCTACCTACTTGCTGATGCAGATTTGACTTTATGTGTAGTGTCTATTATTGCTTTTATTTTTATTGTATTTTGTAATTTGTTATGATTTTTGCTAAGTTTTTTGTCTATATATGTAAGGGATGTTTGTTGACGGTTCGACGCTTACATTTGTAATACAAAACTGAATTAAGTTTAACTCAACACGCAATGGCACAATTCGGCGGAAAGTGGGGAACGGAATTGTTGAAAGAGAATGGAGTGTCTTAACACTAGGTTCTCTGGTTCCCTCTGCCTATCCTGCCTATAAGCGGGATACAGCATGAAGTTAAAAAAAATAGGTTTAATGAGTTAAAGTTAAATGAGTAAAACGGAGTAACTTAACACTATTCTCTGCATTTCTCTATAACGTAGGAGATAAGTTTTAAATTTGGTACAATACCAGTATAATGATGTAAAGAAAAACTACTTACTGAATACCAAAATATTTTTTTTTACAAATATTCTCTATTTTATATTCATTTTAAAGTATTAATGCATCTAAAAATATCTCGGCTTTGTAAGAAATAAAACAGCAAAGTATAGCTACAGCTATAGCGGTGGAATGATTTATCATATAATAAACAATAATATTAATTCAATCCGGCATAAAGTAGTTTCTAAATTTTGCAAAATTTAATATAAAATAATTCATGGGGAACAGAGTGTCTTAACACTAGATTGTCAGGTTCCGTTTGCCTACCCTGCCTTAATAATTAACTAATATAAACTAAACTTCTAAATATCAACATTTCTATAGTAAAAAAAGAATTTTTAAACGTAAAAAGCAACTTTAACTTAAAGTGTTCTAATGAATCACTGTCCCTTGTAAGACATCATAATTAGTACCTCTAGACTCAAAGATTTTATGTTAAGTCCAACGTATATATTACAAATGATGGATACGTTATACGTACTTGTTAATATATTAACACGCCTAATTCATTATTTAATACACAAGATGGAAAGCTTATGTCATATTGGGAGTTAATGTTATGTCATATGTATATTTTTTTTTTTTTATGGATACCTGATGGCAAACGAGCAGAAGGATGATGCCGCCTGATGGCAAGTGGCCACCCTCGCCCATGAACATCTACAACACAAGAGATGTACTAGATGCGTTGCCAACCTAGAGGATACAGATGGAAAGGGACATTTTGGGGAAAGGATGGGTGGGAAAGGGGAAAACCTGGCTTACATGCCATCGAACCGGAACACATCATAAGATATTTGGCGGTTCGTCTTTGACATGATAGTGGTCGCGAGCCAGACGGAGGACGAACCAAAAACACCAAACAAAATATTGAAATTAAATTATCTTTCTCAAAAACGGTATTCAGAGGAGAACCAAATTGAGACTCCGTTCTGAAATGAAAACGATTAAATATAATTATTTCCTCAAGTGGAGATTGAACCCACAACCCATCGTATAGGAAAAAGTATGTGTTTTTATATGACATTAAACCGATGGTCATACTTTCATATTTTACTTGTAAGAAGCTTGAGTGTTATCAGAGCGCCATAATTAACATAATTTGAATATTTTATATTCGATTTTTTAATTAAGCTTATATGTACTCTTAGACAATCATCATCATCTTAATCAATGAACAAAAGTAACGAACAAAAACATCATTTGGCTCTTTAAATATTAAATTTAAATTTATTTATAAGAGATCTTTCGTGGCGTACAAACATGCGTTTGCAAACGCGACAGGTTGTGGGTTCGACTACCACTTAAGGAGATGAAAATATTTAATATTTATAATAAATAATTTTTAATATTTTTATTTCCTCCTTCCTTTCCCAATGTGAGACGTTAAAAAAAGAAAATATTTTGTGTCTACCTTTTGTGTAACCATTTAATCCACAAAAAAACTACCAAAACATACATATTTCAAAGCTAAATATGCTTTTAAAAGTATAAAGAAGTAGTAAAAATGCATCTGGATTTTACCCAACAATTCTACAATTGCAGAAACACTTTTATTAAGCTCCATACGTTACTGTCACAACAAAGTAAGCGATGGCCGCAGAGAAACCAAGACGTAGGATACGAGTCCCTAACATCGATTCTGTTATATATTATTCTACAGTTCGTGCTATAATGTATAGAAAAATGGCTAAAGAATGGGAGTGTAATAAATATGTTTGTGGATTAGTTAATGAATACTGAATTTGAAATACAATATAGCTATTTAATTTAATATATATTTACTATAATTTAAATAGCGTGAATAAGTTAATAAGTCGGTAATCCATATTTTTCAGTGCAGGCACTTTTTAGGTACATATTTTATTTGTAAATACATACATACATACATAGCTTCACGCTGTATCCCGCATATAGCAGGGTAGGCAGAGGGAACCTAGTGTTAAGACACTCCGTTGCCCACTTTCCGCCGAATTAAGGCATTGCGTGCCGAGTGGCGGACTCAACGCCGTGCTTTGCCTTGTTACCAAGTCCAGGAAATGAAAAATGCTATTTCCTGGAGTGGGAATCGATTCCACTATCTGTCGCGCTTACAGTCGCATACTTGTGCCTCTGCGCCACGACAGGCGATAAATACATTTTTATTTTATTTATATACTTTTTTTACTTGAAAATATTTTGTATGCGTGAAGTTTTTTGATTTAGTAATCTTAATCTATTCATCCTATACATAAAGCAATCCTAATAGCCGTTATTAGTTTCAAAATGTATATATAATTCCACTTGTCAACCTACTCACACTTGGTACGGATATATTGCTCCATACATTAAAAAAACACGAACAACATCGTTACCAAAAGATATACGTAATGATTGTAGGTTTAATTACTATTTCGAAAATTAAACATTATAAACGGTAGTAATCTGGTTAAGTAACTGGTAGAGTATAACAAAAAAAAAGAAAAAAACTCAAAATTATCTAAAGATAAAGAATGAAATGACACTTTTTACTGCCTGCTAAGGATATAGTGCAAAAACATGTAAGAATCAAAAAAAAGATACAGTTATAAATATTGTTATAAATAATCAATAAATTTATAATATTTAAAAAACCAATATAAATTACTAAATCAACCTTAACAAGAGCATAATTCAATCCATAACCAAACAGCACAATCTTAAAAAGACATTCGGATGTTAAACGACGTTTCAGTGGAATATTGTTCCCTCGCTGGCACCGTGGATCTGGGACGTGCTGCTATTTCAACAAAATCAATAGGGGAGACATTTGAGCCCAAACGAGCTTTGAAATTCGCGGATAACACTCGAATTCTAGCAAACACAGCGACGTCAAACGATGCGCCTGTAAAGAAGCTATGGAATATTTGTTATGAATACTACGTACAACTAGGTGTATATTTATAGATGTTTACATTTATGTATTACTAGAAAGTATATAAGTTAATCGATTACTCCATTAGCTTCATTAAAATATTTGTATAAAAAACATTAAAAAAAGTCTTTTGAACGACTTACAGCTTAACGCTTTATACCACATAACAGTGTAGTCATATAAAGCCTAGTGTTAAAACACTCCGTCGCTTTCCACCGAAATTTGAGATAATGGGTGTTAAATGGTGAACCTCAACCTCACGCCGCGTATTTTACCAGAGTGAAGAAATTAAATTATTTTAAAAATAGGAAACCTGAGAACCTAGTGTTAAGACACTCCGTTCCACACTTTCCGCCGAATTGAGGCATTGCGTGCTGAGTGGCAGAAATCAACGCCGCGCTTTGCCTTGTTGCCAAACCTAGGAAATTAAAAATTCCATTTCCTGGAGTGGGAATCGAACCCACAGACTATCGCGTTTACCGTCAGACGCTGTCCACGTTTGGATTGGCATCTTACAAAATCTAGAAATTGTAATAGAATTCCCTACTATAAATAACCTGTAGATAGAAAATGAGATTTTGGTCTATCATGTCGTGTTTCACTCATATTGATGTATTTTAGTGTGAAAATACCTGCGTGGGTTGAGGGTTGGGTTCACGTAGGTAGTGACGCTTGGTACAATTCAAATATTTGAGTAAATCATAAGGTAAATGTATAAGAAAGCGTAAAAATACACCTTTAAATTATATTTCTCGTTTTTTTGTAGATATCAGAGATCCCAGGCATAGGCAAAGAGAAACTAGTATCAAGTTTCTTTACTTTCGATTGAATTTTGAAATATTGATATTTAATCTAGTCTTCAATAATGCGTTTTGTCTTATTAAAACACAGAAATGAAAACAAACTGATATAAATACAACCATTTTGCTGAATGGATATCGAATCTAGAAACATCACGTTAACGTCAGACGCTGTCCCACTGAATCACAATGACATTATTTAAAAAAAATGAATATACATACTTCTACAGGCATACATCTTCATCTTACAAATCAACATATGATAAATTAAAAAAAAAATCTATAAAGAAAAAATTAAATATAATATAATTAAGATTTTAATAGTATAAGAAAACGGACTTTTTAGCGCATTTTATTTATCAAAAAGTTTTTATCAGTTCTTAACTAAATTTAAATAGAACCATTATTAGAAGTACGAACTATCATATAAAAAAACTTCAAAATAGGTCCACCCAGTAAAACGATATAACAGTCGAAATGAGAACCCCTTTTTTTTGAGTTGATTAAAATTTAAGCAAAACAAATAATATAGAAATGCTGAATGCAATTAGATCGTCTAATCATGCTTGAAAGTAATTGCCTTTGAACGATTTCTTTAATTAACATTTAAAATGTAAATAACAGAATAAATAAAATTCTCAAAGCATCTCTTGTCACTTTAAGCATTATCTATTTTTTTTAACTTCACGCTGTAACACGCACATACTAGGGTAGGCAGAGGGAGCATGATAACCTAGTGCTAAGACACTCCGTTCTTTTAAGATTTCCGTTCCCCAAACGGTACGAAACGGAAACCTATTTATTAATCTTTTAACCTGCATAGCTCAGCCAGAGAGAAAATAGTGTCTAAACATTCTGCCAATGTCTATTAAAATATATTATTAACTAATAAAATGAAAATATTAACTATTTATAATAATTAATATATGACACTTTCATTTCCTCGCTCTGGTAACGAAGCATAACGCTGCGTTGAGTTCCGCCACTCAGCACGTAATGCCTCAATTTGTTGGAAAGTAGGGAACGGACATTGTAAGAGAACGGAGTGTCTTAACACTAGGTTCTAAGGTTCTCTCTGCCTATGTGCGGAATACAGCGTATAGTTAAAAAAAGGGTAAATTCATTAAAAATTTACTATTTTAAAATATATAAATAGATTGAAATAGATTATTAGAGAGGTTCCAACGTCATTTTTAATTTGGCTCGCCAGGTTTTAATTTGTACTAGCCGAATGCATATTTTTGGAGCATTAATTTTCGGATCGTAAATTAGAGGAATAGAAATAATTTTGCATATTTATATGTTATATTTTTATCTTTTATTATGTCAGTTAATATATAAGTGGTAGAGCTTTTCAAATAAAGTTGTAATATATATATTTTTTATAGTTTCAGGTTTTTTTTCCAAATAAAGGTTGTCGTTGTCAACCACTTTCCGTCGCGATATTCAATGGTATGTGACGGAACTCAACGCCGCGGTTTGTCTTGCGAGAGCGGAAAAATGAAAATAATTTTAATATAACCCCATTCCAACATTCATAAAGAGATATTATCATTTCTCTGAGTGGATATCGAACTTACAACTAAACGCGTTTACAATCACACGCTGTCTCAATGCACCACGAGTGTCTCTTGTAATATTTTGTATACAAATAACAGTACATTAGTGTTTTGATCTACCTTAATTACTATTTTTTTGGTAATTGAATCTTGATTAAAATCTTGGTAGAAGAAGAATAAAGACAGAACTTCAAATATTCTGAAGTTTATTTAAAATAAATTTTATAACGCTAATGTCTTTTTTCTTAACGCTTCTCCTTCTCCCTTTTTCATCCGAATAGCGGAATTCAACGCCGCACTTAGTCTTATTACCGCGACGATATACAGATAATTAAAATATAATCTTTCTCCCAATAGAATCGAACCTGAAACCATTACGTTTACACCCAAACTGCGCCACTGAGCCACTATGACCTCAAATATAATAAAATAACAGAAAACACACCAATAAAAGTTATTAAAACAAAGTAACAACGTACGGTAATTTGTATGGCAAATTGATTGCAAAATTAATGAGCAAAGTCAAACGCTTATTACAATATTTAAACATTATCATTTCGCTAATTTATAGCGCCTATTAATTGTTCGATAAATAGCAGTTTAAAAACTCACGTTAATCTGCGTTATCGTAAAATGACTACAGAAATCGGTTTTATCGTGTTCCTATGAAATATTTATAAATAAAAAATAATAATTTTTGGGTGGAAAGAGGAAAGCAGAGAGATTGGTCATTAAGTTATCTATCTATGCTCTTGTTAGAAGTCCTAAAGACTGAATGGTCGACTTGAGTAAAATAAAATACAAGTTAAACAGTTGTTTTATTTCAAAGAAACTTCATTTATACTTTAAGCCGTAACAAAAAAATTAGCGCACAATAAGCTTTTTTATATATTAGCTTCAACTCAAGACAATCCATTAGCCGCTTCCTGCACGAATTCAAGACATTGCGTGTTAAGTGGCGGAATTCAACGCCGCTATCTTACGAGCCTGGAGAAATAAAAATGGTTTAATATAATCATTGCCTCGAGTGGGAATCGAACCCACAATCAATAGCTTTTATATAAAAAAATATATACATAAAAAAGCCTCTAAAAACTAATCTGACACAACAAAACCTAAACATAACCTTATTTTAAATGAGTCATTAAAGTTTACATCACGTGAGCTTTCAACTTATTACTAATTTTTAATTTATATAGAAATAAAAAATTCTTACAATTTTAACAAGCTTTTCGCGACTCACTCGCGTGAGTATGTTAACAAGTAGTGAGCTATGTCATTTCCATTCTGATTAATGTTCTATGGTTGCGTGTTTTCATGGCAAATTAAGCAGACAGACGGACAGCGACGTAGCTAAATACCTAATGTTAATGCTATTTAGTTGGAATCCAGTGTAAAAGCCTTGAATTTATAATATCCGAGTACGTAAATTGAACTGACAAGCGGGAGCTGGTGTATTGTTGAATACTGGTCAATTTTCATTTTAGCCAGGAATAAACTTAAAATGAGATTTTTTTGTTACGCGAATGATGAAGGATTTTTTTTTAAATGTAAGCGTAAAATTTCTATTTCAATTTTGCAAATAGGAACATTAACAATGTTTGCATAGCTATGTACTTAATCAAATATCCAAAGGTTGCCTGGAAGAGATCGCTTTAAGCGATAAGGCCGTTCTATGTTCTATTTGTTTATTTGTGTGCAATAAAGAATATTTGTATTGTATTGTATTGTACTTTAGTGTTATACTTCAGTACAGACAACTATATAGTACATATATATAACTCTTGTGTTACTCACTGAGTAATTGAAGGATTGAAGGAAACACAGCTAAAGAATTACCTTGAGAAATATGGTAAAACTTAAAAAATAATGTTTCACATATAATGTAACAACTACACAATTAAAGTTGAATGGAACAACTCGTATTAAATAATAAAAGTGATATATAAATCATATTTTAAATCTATGGAAAGTGGGAAACGGAGTGTCTTAACACTAGGTTCCCGGAATGTATTCCGCTTCATGCTGTAGCGTGAAGCTATCTATGTATGTATGTTTAAAACTATACCATTATCTCATTTTGGTTAAAGGAATATAATGATGTTTTTTTAAATTCCTTTGATTTTACATTAATTATAAAACATACCCTGTTGGAATTTGAACTCACGAACTCCGAGTAGACATTTTGAAAGCGATATGTTTATATAATTTACGTTTATATTTCCTAAACACAAACTAATAATAAACAATTCAAACTATAAAAATTCCACATTAATTAAAAACAAAAGAATAATTGATCACATAAATATAATACTTTAAACGTTTTTATACAAAAAAATATATATAAATATTACTATAAGCTGACGGTAAAAATTTCCAAGGAAAAGCAATTTATTTGAGATTAATGGCCATAATTAGTTTTGTGTGTAACGAAAAGTTTTTCATTCACAATACTTGTCCAAGAAAATCACCACCGCGTTTACCATCATTTTTCCATAATAACTCCGTTGTATTAAAATTATGTTTAGCAACAAGCGGTAGCGTACAAATTACTTGTATGACAATAATAGGTCAGCATTTATACTTCAATATAGATTTAAAAAAATGATTTAAGATGTATCAAAAGGAATATTTCAATAACATCTTTGATTATTATGTGACGCCTGTAGTGGCGCAGAGGCACAAGCGTGGGACTGTAAACGCGACAGGTCGTGGGTTCGATTGCTACTCCAGGAAATGTAAAAGTCTAGAATTTCCTAGGTTTGGTAACAAGGCAAAGCGCGGCTTTGAGTTCCGCCACTCAGCACGTAATGCCTCAATTTCGCCTATATATCTCTTTACCAAATTCCGAATAACAAATTCTTCCCTTTACTTCAAGTAAAAAGATACATGCACTAATATTGACGTAATAAATAAAAAGAATTTAATACTTATAATAGTACATTTTTATCTATTGGCACAACACCATGTATAGATTATAGACTAAGACATTTTATTCACGCTTCATTCCTAATAGCTAGATATTTTTTTCTTTCGGTATTTTTTGTAATCGTCTAAAATTACACATTTTATAATTAATATTTCAACAAAAAAAATTGATATCAAATAAAATGGACTAAAATCTTAAACTATTACGAAATTAAAAAACTACACGTCAGATCTTAATTAAATTTAAATGAAGCCACATCAGAAGCTCCAGCTATCATATTAAAAGAGCATCATTAAAATTGGTTCACCCAGTAAAAAGTTATTCTATAACACACATAAAAAATAGTCCAAAAAATTGAGAACATCCATTTTTGGAAATCAGTTAAAAATTACCTAAAACAAGCCAAGCTAAACTTTATATGTATAATTAGAACAGAAATCGCTATCACCTATAACTTTACGTTAGTAGTTTCTAATTTTATTCTTCGAGTTTTGTTATTAATGTGCCTTTAGCGTGCCGCTTTGGCACGGTTACACTGAGATTACACGGACCAACATAAATACACAGTGTGAATATATTTCATAAACTTATGCTCCAACATTGAATAGAAATTGCATTTAAAGGAATATTTCAACTGAAAATAGAACTAAGTATGGTTGTAGTTGAAAATTTTATCGTGTAATTTGAACAAAGTGTTATTATTAGATTTGTAGTAGATATATGTGTATGTATAGATATAGATATAGCTTTTGTAGATTTTGTGATGTAATTCAAAATTTAAATTTGTATTGAAAATACAAAAGTGGAGCAGTGGAACAGCGTCTGAATGTAAACACGTTAGTTGGTTGTTAGTTCGATTCCCCCGAAGGGAATGATTATATTTAAATTATTTTAATTTTTTCGCTCTGGTAAAACAACATGTAATGAAGCGAATTTAGGCGGAAAGTGATAAGAAGTGATAAGAAAGTGATAAGAAGCGGTAAGATCTTGTGGTATTTTGAAAGCTCATATTTGTTTGTCGTTATCTCTGATTACTAGCGACGCGTAACCTATGTATATCGTTTATAAGCTTTTTCTCGATTATTACAATTTTCTTGGGTTAAAATATAAATATTTATAGATATATAATTCCTAAGAAATTTCAAATATTCTAGCATATATTTTAATTAACTAAATGAATATTATTATCATAATATAATTATACAGTATTTAGATACACGGAAACGTAGGAAACTTAAGTGTCCATCGGAGGATAAGAATGAGACTCATAACAAGTCAATCAAAATGACGAAAAATAAATTTATAGCCGTATCATTTATAACGAAACCAGACAAAGAGAGCAACATGCTTGAAAATATTTCTCCAAATGCTATTCAAGCAATAAAAATATAAGAAAAACAATCAAAAATTAAACCCAACATCCCAAAAATGAACTTCACTTAATAAATTATTTAAAAATCATCCAAAAAAGTCCCTAAAGTTTATTAAACAAATTGGTTACACTAATAGATAATTGAAACGAGTATCTCAGGGGTCCCTTACGTCTGGGGCACATTCTTATCCCGTACCTTAATAATAAGTGTTAATCTCAACCAATTTCTACCCCTTTAATTACATCTTATTCTAACGTGGCCTCGGGCGATAGATAATACGAATTTTAATTGCTATTCCTCCCTTCCTGGCTCTTCTTATGGAATACTTATAATATTATTGTAAATATTAAGCGTTAGCGGTTTAAAATAAAAAAAAACATCTTATTTTTTTTAGAACAGAAGGCAAAAACTGAGTGAACATATTTTCTGCCCATTTTTTTTTTAGCTTCACGCTGTATCCCGCTTATAGCAGGGTAGGCAGAGGGAACCTAAGAATTTAGCGCTAAGACAGATCCTTCCCCACTTTCCGCCGAATTGAGGCATTTTTTGATATGTTGAATGGTATCTTAAGTGATAAAATATATAATTAAACAGATTTGAACTTGCTACTTACTTAGATAAGTTGACAAAAATCATACATAACGTATATAAATATATAATATCTATCGTATATGTATTATATAACTAGTATAGTTTTTCAACAGCAACAAATTTTCATCATTTTGACACTTTACTAAAAAAAATCGCCACTTACTTCAATGTTTCAATATTTTTAATAGTATATTATCTAAACAACATAGTGTTGAGTCACTCCACAAAATTTCTTTTTTTTTTTAACTTCACGCTGTATCCCGCATATAGCAGGGTAGGCAGAGGGAGCCCGAGAACCTAGTGTTAAGACACTCCGTTCTCTTTCAACAATTCCGTTCCCCATATAATTTCAAAAGTATATTAAAAAAAAATACCACCCGCTTCAGTTTCCGCGTCCGCCGCAACGCAAACCAGCCGAATGATCACGAAATTGTCTTATTTGCTTGTAAATTGGTGTCTGCAAGCTATGAGATATGATTTGAGAGCGAGTGTAGGTTATAGATGGGTACTGCCTTTGTACCGAATCTTATATTGCCTTTCAATATAACCTATCAATGTTAAAATGGATTCTGGAGTACGCTATTCATTTATAATATTCTAATTTGTTTTGGTGAATACGTAATTTATTTATTATAAATTTGTTTGGTAGTGATTTTTTTTATTTAGGAAGAGAGAAATAATATCTAGTAGCCTATGTAAGTAAGTGTTACTTAGTTTTTGCTTCACGCTGTATCCCGCATATAGCAGGGTAGACAGAAGGAACCCAAAAAGCTATTGTTAATACATTCCTTTCTCCACTTTCCACCGAATTGAGGCATTACGTGCTGAGTGGTGGAGTTTACGTGTAATACAATATGTAATACATACTGCCTAAGCTAGCCAAATTATACTTTTTTTTTATAATGTGTAAGTAACCGTTAAGTATCTTTAGGTAGCGAAGGTAGCTTGTAAAAAATTTCCTAGAAAATCTATTACATAATAATAAAAATAGTAATAATTGTATAAAAAAATGATGTAACACTATAGGATGCGACATAGCGACATACGGGTGGTAAGACATTGGTCTTACCACCCGCGATGTAGAAGATCGTGCAAAGTGGAGTAGGTTGACTAGAAAGACACACTCTAGCTAGCCGGGATAAATGCCAAGGAGAAGAAGAAGAAGCTGTAGGAAGTGACAATTTAATTGCCTTAATCTTAATATCAATGAGGCACAGTTTCTAAAACCAGCTGTATATTTTTTTTGTAGGGAATTACAATATATTTTATTACTCTTTATTTGTATCGATACATTTACATAAACTTACACAGATATTTAATAAAAACATAATGTTATATCCAAACAAGGCAAAACCTCAAAAAAAGCTCTGAAATGAAATAAAGAAAAGCTTAAAACAACTATAGCATCGCTAATATATCAAGCGAATACAAAAGTCCATTGCGATGTGAATGAAAAATGCAAGTTTAGATTACGGCTAGCTGAAGGTGGCTGGAAACGTAATAATGTGAAAAAATATACAACGCGAAACACTACGGGGTATAATTTAAAAATATAACCATTAATCTAGCTTGTATATGCGACTGTCAAACAATGCACTTTAGTCCGTGGAATGGATAGACAAATCTGTATATAGAGAAAAATTTATGTTTTTCTATTGGGTTTTTGTTAGGTAATGATATTTATACTTTATTATAGGCTTTATATAGACTATCAGAGATTATGTAGACGCCTGTCGTGACGCAGAGGTACAATCGTGTGACTGTAAACGCGACAGGTTGTGGGTTCGATTCCCACTCCAGGAAATGAAAATGATAAATAATATATAGTATTTTGAGTTCTGTCATTCAGCACGCAATGACTCAATTCGGTAGAAAGTGAGAACGGAAATGTTAAGAGAATGGAGTGTCTTAAGACTAGTTTATCTGGTTTCCTCTGCCGACCCTGCTATGTGCGGGATACAGCGTGAAGTTAAAAAAAACTATATTAGACTATAGATAAATGTAATAACTCTATTCATAAACAATAATTATAAGATATATTATTATTTTAAGTTATTTTATATACTTAAAATCGAATACTGACATCTTTTGTAATTTGACGATTCGAAAGTGCTTGTAATAGCCTATTTGAACAAAGAATATTTTGATTTCGATTTTGTTTTTGAATATATTTCTTATAATAACAATCTAGTTTACATCTATTTATATTGAAAGTTAATAAAAGTTAAATTAATCGGTCTATAAAAGATAATTGAAGAATATATGAATAATAACAGTTTTAGTAGTAAAAAACAGGCTTAGAAGTATTTTCTCGTTAACCTGGTCGCCCTAGAAAGGACATGAGGTACTTGTTATGAAAATATGGTATTGTGAATGGATTTCTGTATTTGATTTTCAAATTCGAATTGAACAGCAAAAACCAGGTCGACAACAACGATGTAAGAATTTTTACATCGATAGATAGATACAGGTTAAGTTAATAAAAGCATATTGATAATTAAAAAAGGCATTGTGGCACAGTGGAAAAGCGTTACTGTAAAAATGATCATTGGGGCTTCGACTGGGGAGAATGTTCTTTTTTTATTATTATTTTTATTTGGAAATGTTAAGAATGAATACTATGTTAAGTTCTCTTATCAGCATTTGACTAGAATTCGGGCAGAGAGTGGAGAAAACATTATCTTGAAACTGGGTTCTCTCTACCTACCATGCTATGAGGGAAAGTGCGTGAGGAAAAGTAATAAAACTAACTTATACATATCATATAAAAAATAATAAAAGATATAATTTATTACGTAATGTACTGCAGACCAGATGAAACATACGACTTTATTTCTACTAGTGTCCCCGTTGACGCGTTAACAACGCGTTGTCTTTAGCAATGTATATGTCACTTTATATAAACGTAGATGTAAGACCATACTAGTGTGTGTAACATTAATTTTTTTAATGTAATATATAATACTTTTTATGCATTATTTAAAAAAAATGTTAGCCCAAATCTCATGCTTTTCTGTCCGCATAATTTTCGTAATATCCGAAGTTTTTTCTATATATACTGTATGTATTTATATTTATATATATATATATATATATATATATATATATATATATATATATATATATATATATATATACATGTTCACATACTATAATTAGATTTGAACCTCATTCTACGTTAGACTGTCGATCACACACATTACCAAACCTAAGGGCGTGTTTAACACAAGAAATAAAAATAAAAAATATAATTCCATAGTAGATAGTAGTCATAAATCTTAAGTGAATTAGTTTAGGGTGGATCGAAAGGGTGCGAGATATCGCGATAAGATTTTAATATAATAAAATGTAAATCAAATATAAATCTCATCACGACTATTTGAGAGGAAAGTGAATTTATTTAGACTTGCACTCGGTCCTGGCTTTGCTTGACTTTAAATACGGTTATTTTATTTAAGTTTTAAAATTCGTTTGTTATTTCATGAGGATAATTTTTAAAAAGTAATATGAAATATATTGTATTATTTCATTAAAAAATAATATTAGTTAAATAATTTCTTAGATTTTATTGAAATTTCATAATTTTGATGAGATTTTGATAGTGTCAAAATACCATTCGGGCGCAAATTTATGTGTACTAGTGTCCCCGTCGACGCGTTAAGAACGCGTTGTCTTTATCAATATATATGTCACTTTATATAAACTGGAATGTCAAACCACGGTAGTGTCTGTAACAGTTATTTTATTAATTTAATATAGTTTTTATGCATTATTTAAAAAAAAATTTGCATTCTGCACTCTTACTCTATATAAGCTATAATTGTTTCAAATTTCATTGGGTACAAAGTTTTTGCTTCACGTATTTATATATAGATTAAAAATGTACTCCTTTCTGGTCACATTAATGATTTAATGACTTAAGTTTCTCTGTTTCAAGCATTTATATCTATGAACAAATCAAAAATGTCATAAATTATCAATATTTGAACCTCAACTTCTCATTAATTCCCATTTTTAATCATATTTAAACAAAATGAACCTATCAACAACGTATATACGCAACAGATCTCGAAGACGTTCTAACCATTAAAACCGGCAGTCTCGTACAAGACGAGTTTATAGCTCTTATAAAGAGGACGCTAAAAGCCTGTATTGGCAGGATTCTAATATTAAATGTGCTGACGTATTTTAGTATTTTAAAATTGTGGGTAACATTTTACTTACCTACCCTACCGTCTCAAAATATATTGAAATTATTTTAACTATAAAATTTTGCTTTATATGGTATATTTAGTAATAATATTTTTATAGTAACGCCTGTTGTGGCCCAGAGGCACAAGCGACAGGTTGTGGGTTCGACTCCAGGAAATGGATTTTTTCATTTGCTGGGTTTGGTAACAAGGCAAAGCGCGGCGTTGAGCTCCGGCACTCAGCACGCAATGCTTCAATTCGGTGGAAAGTGGGAAACGGATTATCTTAACACTAGGTTCTCTCTACCTACCCTGCTATATGCGGGATACAGCGTTAAGCTATGAATGAATGAATGAACTAAATCAAGTATAACTTGAAGATTTTTTGTTTCTCATTTTTTATATCACTATTATTTTATTTTTATTTTCATATCTATACTTTACAACATAAAACATAAAAAATAATTAAATAAAAAAAAACACAAATATTTTTTTATTCTATCCCTACAAAATTAAGCCATATTAATAGATAGCAGATACGCTTTGTCTTTTCGTACTCGTCTCACGAATTTAATAGAAAATTTAAACAAGCCCCGTACTTGCTCTGATTAAAACGACTACATTTCACCCGCTTGGTAAATTAAAATCTAAGAACGCGTGGTTTGTGATACACTGCTGGTTTGAATAGATGACTTCATTAGACTATATCTCTTATAAATTACTTTTTTTTGTATAGTTTTGCTATAACTTTAGTATTTTCATTTCCTGGGTTTTGTAACAAGGCAAAGCGTGGCGTTGAGTTTCGTCACTCAGCACGCAATGCCTCAATTGGGCGGAAAGTGGGGAACGTAATTGTTGAAAGAGAATGGAGTGTCTTAATACTAGGCTCTCTGGTTCCCTCTGCCTATCCCGCTACATGCGGAATACAGCGTGAAGTTGAAAAAAAAAAAAGAACATCTAGTTAAATCTATATATTAACCACCAAGTCCGACAATGACGTCAGTTATTACGAAAAATGTGTGAATTATTTAGTTTTAAGTAAATAATTGGTGTAGCGTGTTGTTTGCAATTAAAATGTTTTTTTTAGAATTTGAATAATATATAAATGTATTTGAGTATAATTGCTGGTATTCTAACCCAATTAGGTTGTTTTTATAGCATATGTGGTAGTGGGGGGTTTCAAATCTAAAATGGGGTGAAATTGTAATATAGGCATATTAATATGTTCTTAAATTTACCTTAGTATAGCTTATTCTCAACTATACAAGAGTTTCGAGTGGCGAAACTGAACGCCGCGCTTTGCCTTATTACCAAACCCAAGAAACAAAAGTACTAAATTTTACATTTCCTGGAGTGGGAATCGAACCCACAACCTGTCGCGTTTACAGTCGCACGCTTGTGCCTCTGCGCCACGACAGGCGTTAATATAGATGTGTAAATAATTCAAGCTAAGCATATCACAGCTACCGTGTGTCACACACGTATATAGCATTATCAGATTACGAATATGTTAGATCGTTAAAACGAAATTCCTGCGGCGTCACCGTCAATTTCAACTTTAGAGGATTCCTTGACACTTGATTTATTATCTTACACGTTAAATTAGTGGGAATGATCATAAAATTTTGCTATGTTACTTCTTAATATACATATATGTAATATACTTGTATGTTTGAAGCATATACATGAGAAAGGTTGCATGGAAGAGATCGCTTTAAGCGATAAGGCCGCCTTATTGTACGCTATTACTACTTCTATGTTATTTGTTTATTTGTGTGCAATAAAGAATATTTGTATTTTGTATTTGTATATACATACATACATTGCTTGATCAAATAACACAACATTTTTAAAATTTTCATCCTATAATATTGTTGGAATACCAATTGATTTTAGTTGGTCTACTGACTTGTTAAATTATCAAGTTGTTTTATAGATTGTCAATTGATTATTATACAAAAAATAATCTTTTATAATTATATGTCTTTTGACTTTTACTATAAAATGGTTGCCGCCACTCATACTGTGTTCTTTACGTGTTAGAAGTTACGAGTCGAAAAGCAGTCTCTTCGAGTATTCTTTATTTTCGATGAAATATAATTAATTTATAAAACCGAATGACCGTTTTATTTACCCTAACCTCCTACAAATATATATCCTGATGATAAGATGAAGCTTATTTACATTGGAATATGAATAAAAAAATATTCTACAATCCGTTCAGTATTCTTTACTTGCAAAAGTGACACATATCTATTTATCCATTCTCATCGTTTTTCCATAAAAATATAAATTATTTAGGTACTTACGACATCTTCACTTGATATTAAAATCGTAAATTGTACTAGCTGCTTGCAAATTACTTAACCAAATGATAGATTCATACCTGAAAAACAAGAAACAAATATTATTATTTATATTACACATATAAAAACGAAGAGAACGGAGTGTCTTAACTGTAGCTTCTTCTACCAACTCTGATAATCATTGGAGCGACGTCTTATATAATATTAACGATATATACTAAAGGTTTTTTAAATTATTTTTTTATGATTGATAGGAACGTTTGACCGCATCAAAGCCTGATGGTAAGCATTAATGCGGTCTACGATGATGACGTTTGCCTAGAAAGAACCTATTGACTCTTAATTTGAAGATTAATTCGCAAGGTTACAACCAAACACTACCTATAGATTGTGGGTTCGATTCTCGTTCCATACACAATACAATGTAATAAAAAGAAGCAAGTCTACATTATTTTACCCTAATTGGTCTAAAATTATCTTATAGTTTATTTCTAAAAACAAATAAGTATATTATACTAAATAAACCTTAATATTAAACATTTTTAGATGTTTTTTGGTCAGAATACGAACGTGTAAAACTCTATTCAAGTCACTTTAACGACCGTAAATCAGCAGCGTAGGAGAAATGGCGCGATATTTTTACTATATTACTGTGGATGGCACATAAGGGATTTAATACATTCATATGGAAAATGCTAAGCAAAGCGGAACGATCTGTGAAATGGCGTATTATATATAATTGTTTCAGTTTTTTGTTAGGAAATGAGCAGCTTTTATATGAATTATAATATTATTTTGAAATATTACGGTAGACAGAGAGAACCTAGTGATAATTCACTCCATTATTAATTTTCGCCTGTCGTGGCGCAGAGCCACCAACGTGCGACTGTAAACGCGACAGGTTGTGGGTTCGATTCCCACTCCAGGAAATGGAATTTTTCATTTTCTGGGTTTGGTAACAAGGCAAAGCGCGGCGTCGAGGTCTGCCACTCAGCACGCAATGCCTCAATTCGGTGGAAAGTGGGGAACGGAGTGTCTTAACACTAGGTTCCCTCTGCCTACCCTGCTATATGCGGGATACAAAATACCTTGACATCCTATACCACTTTCCCTAAATATATCCTTTCCTTAATTTACCGGCTTGCTTAACTAAAATTTTCACTCCTCGCCACTGTTAACCTGCTATGTGCGGAATATAGCATAAAGCTAAAAATAATCTAACTATAATCCATATAAAGTTTACCAACAAAACATACTATATATCTATTAAACTACTGGACATAAACAATGACTTCCCAACGAGTTCCACACTCTTGTCACGTACTTTACAGACAATTGTTTATTAATTATTCCGGTAGTCCTCCAATCTACTTTAGTATAATGGAAATATAAAGTTAGAAGTTGCTAAATTAGGCGATTTTTTGTTTAAGGGAATGTTTTTGATTGGTGTTAGGAAAAGATATAACATGTTTATGTAGATTTACAAAATTATATTAATATATATTACATATAAAATTTTATTATTTTTTAATAAGTTTTAATTGTAATTAACAATCAATCAAAGGAATGAATAAAGAACGGATAACATTTCTAAGCAATATTCGAGAAATATGTACGTCAAAATAGAAAAAAATTACAAATAAATTTAAGTAGAAAAACAAGAAAAGACTAATTGCGATGATGATGTCGTCGTGTATGGCAGAGAGACTTTTTTCCAGAAACTTTCACCAGAAATCAACACATTGCGCGCTTAATCGCGGAACTCAACCCTGGCCTTATCAGAACGAAGAAATAATCATATCAACAAGCGGGAATAGAATCCAAATCCAATCGTTTTTACAGTTCAACTTCCCACTGCGCTACGATGGCTTCAATCCCGAGAAGGAAAACTAAGTCGATAACTAAGGATCCACCATTAAAACTAAGCTTTGTGCCATTTACAGTAATATTTATGAAACTACTAAAATGTGCAATTTGGAGAATGCGAACTTTATGCAGTAGGTATGCAATCTGACTTTTGAACGCTACCACTTTACACGACCATCTAGTGTTATTGCTTGATATTATCTTCATTTCAGATTCCATTCTATATGTTATCTCTACTTCACTTATGATAAAGTAGTGACATATCACTTAGCGTTGTTCTCTTTTCAATGGAAAGAGTGACAAAACTAAGTATTGATTAACAAATAAAAACACAAGAAGTGACAATATTATTTGATACAAGATTTTGAGCCTAATAAGGCCTCCTTTAACGACGGATTTTCGAAAATTTCTTTCTCAGTGGTTCTTTCAAGAATGCAAAATTTAGGAATTCTTAATTGTTTAGTTTGGGTTCTGCGTTGATCTCTGGATCAGTCTATCTGTCACCTTACAGTTTTAAGTCTGAGGGGCTGAGTCTGTTTTCAAAATCTAAGTAAACCGATCACATGATCTCTAAACGGACGGAGAATAAATAACGAATTGATTTGAATGCATCATAAATGCAAAAAATATAAAAAAATGAAACTAAAACCGATTATCAATTTAATAAGCAAACAAAGAAATGTATAATAAAATAAAAGTTCTATTACAAATAACAATTTTATGTAAGCCATTCCAAACATTTTACTTAATAGTAACCCACAAAGACGTTACAAATAGCCAGTGTAGTTGACGTATGAATCTTTTATAAACAGACGGTCCAAGTCATGAGAGCTGTTGACGAGTAAATTGCTAGTGATTGAATTATGTATATCATTTGATACATCAAAGGAAATGATTGTTTTTCAATAAAGTTTGTAATACACTTAGTGTGAGATACGAATGAAAGTTCTAAGGGTTAATAGGTGCACTGATTTTAATATATATTTAGGATATTTTATACTAAATTAATATATAATGAAATATAATAATTTTATGGCTATTTAAAGTTAAATAAATATTCTATAATAAGAGGGTAATAATGAAGTAAGTGTGATGATCTCAAGAACATTTATTTAGTAAGGCGCGGTGGTATTTGTATTCTACAAATAAATTTAATAATTATATACTTATGAACTTATTTTCCATATTTAAAACTGAACTGAACTGATCCATGTGATTCGTATTAGTTATACGTGATTTGCAATAAAAGAAAGAAATAATTACGCATTTGCAAATTGCGATACCTGTAGAGCTATTCCATAGGATTGTCCCATATTCAGAAAATCGTATCGTCAAAAAATCGAAAATTAAACTAGCTGTGGCCCGCACCTTGACTAAGAAAACGATAATTAGATGATTCCGTAGGAATATCCGAATTTGATAGTAAGGCACCATATCGCTCTTTTGCCAATAACATACGAGTATATTGTATATAAAGCGCTGGAACATCATATTTTGTTTTACTAAACTAGACGACTGTCGTGGCGCAAAGGCACAACCGTGCTACTGTAAATGCGACAGGTTGTGGGTTCGATCCCCACTCCAGGAAATGTAAAATTTAATATTTTCATTTCTTGGGTTTGGTAACAAGGCAAAACGCGGCGTTGAGTTCCGCCACTCAACACGCAATGCCTCAATTCGGCGGAAAGTGGGGAACGGAATTGAAAGAGAATGGAGTGTCTTAACACTAGTTTCTCTGGTTCCCTCTGCCTACCCTGCTATATGCGGGATACA
Organism: Philaethria dido; assembly: GCA_033558755.1. NCBI lineage: Eukaryota > Metazoa > Arthropoda > Insecta > Lepidoptera > Nymphalidae > Philaethria > Philaethria dido. The sequence goes on from JAKGSA010000649.1 coordinate 167,340, forward strand.
AGCGTGAAGTTAAAAAAAAAGATATTATTACTAGATTCTACACAGCTTATAACTTGCAACGTCGATAAGGTGGATTTAATGACCCTTTACATACTATTTACAATTCTAAAACGTAAAATCCAAGGGGGATTTCCTTGTTCCCGTAGGAATATCGGGAAGCCTCTCTTAGTGCCTTTTTCCTTCAGTAGTTTTGACTGTACGTTGTTTATGAATCACTTAGTAAGTTACGAAAGAGATATGTAATGTTTAATTTATCGTATACATTACGTGTTTACCTAGTAAGGTTAGCTAACACGGCACCTATCTATCCCGCAATACCTCTAAACTACTAAAAAGTATTATTAGAAAACGTATAAACATTTAAGCGTACCGGAACTCGAACCCGCGCCTCTTGGAAACTGTCCAAGCGCTTTAACTGCTAAGCTATGCGTTCTTATCCAGCTATATCGAAATTCTTATACGCTTATTACAACTTATCAAAAATATATATGTTCAGATATGAGTTCCGCCACTCAGCACGCAACGCCTGAATTCGGCGGAAAGTGAGGAACGGAGTGTCTTAACACTAGGTTCTATTTCCCTCTGCCTACCCTGCTATATGCGGAATACAGCGTGAAATTAAAAAAAATGTCAAAAAGTAGTGGAAAGAGTGTCATATCACTACGCTCTCTTCCTCTATTTAACTTAATGTGGAAGAACAACAAGAACATATAACTAAAACGGACGTGGCATCCATTAGAATGATTGGTTCACTCGTAACTTGCAAACGTGAAGGAAAAGACGGGTACTTAAATATTTAGCGTTTTTCCCGGAACGACGGGTGCAGTTGACAGTGATTGCTATTAGAATTTATAGAAAACTATTCTTGTTTTATAACTTTAATTTTATATGTGGTTAGTTGTGTTTTTTTATGTTCTAATTGTATTTGTATTTAGTTTTTTTTAAGTAAGTTAAATTAAAAAGTACTTTCGCAATATTATTATCACTATTTCTACTTTGCATTATCCAAGCAATACTCTACTAATCCTGTTTACATTAAAAAAAAATGTATATTGTATAGCTTGTGAGAATGGAAGGCTGTTTGTTGCTTTTTCATGCAAAACCTACTGAACGGCTATAGAAGAAATTTCAATAATGTAGCTTATTCATCAGAATTCAGAATTCCTTTAAATTTAGTCATAATATAATGATAATTATCTATTTTAATATATATTTCTTATCTCAATAGACGAATATTACATAGTTTTTATATCTAGAACAACATTTTTTTTTTTTTTTTATGGATAACGGATGGCAAACGAGCAGAAGG
>JAKGSA010000649.1:168743-204437 GCA_033558755.1 Philaethria dido
TTTATAACAACATTTTTTTTTTTTTTTATGGATAACGGATGGCAAACGAGCAGAAGGGCCACCTGATGGTAAGTGGTTAACTTCGCCCATAGACATCTACAACACCAGAGATGTTGTAAATGCGTTGCCTACCTAGACGATACAGATGGAAGGGGAGGACGATGTAGTAGTTCTCTAACGGAACCACCACATTCTGGGGAAAGAATGGGGTGGGATAGGGGAAAACCTGGCTTACGTGCCATCGAACCGGAACACATCATTAGATATTTAGCGGTTCGTCTTTGACATGATAGTGGTTGCGAGCCAGTCGGAGGACGAACCTCCTACCACCAAACAAATCTAGAACAATATGAGTATATAAATAAAATTTGTACACATATTCTATATATATGCATATAATTTCTTGCGTTACTCAAAGACTTACAGACAAAGTATGAAATTTTGCGTGTAGGATTCTTCGGAAAGAAAACGCAATTTAGATTTTATTGACCACGCAAATAAAATCACAGGATAGAGTTAGTATACAAAAAACAATCGTCAATCAATATCTACTTGTAAATCGAACTTGTTACTCCCTTAACCATACAAACACACAAAAAAAAAAAATAATCCACTTCACTTTCATAATAAAAAAGGCAAATCGGCGGTAACGTCACTTGGATTTAAAATTCTGGCAAAACGCGGTGCGGTTACGATGCGATGTGCTTAATGAGGGGCGATTAAAACCCGGGAATGTTGATAGCCACGAATTTTTTTTTTGTAAAAATTAATTTCATCCCCGCCCTTGCATTTGAGCGTTTCGATATTACGGACACGTATTATGTATATTTAATGGGACTATTCGTCACTTCTTTGGATGGTGGAAGATTGGTATAGAGTGGACTGGCACTGAATAATAATTACACTGAAGAAAATGGTCAATGAAACAAAAAAAATATATAGGTGATAGGAGGTTCGTCCTCCGTCTGGCTCGCGACCACTGTCATGTCAAAGACGAACCGCCAAATATCTAATGATGTGTTCCGGTTCGATGGCATGTAAGCCAGATTTTCCCCTTTCCCACCCATCCTTTCCTCAAAATGTGGTGGTTCCGATAGCGGACTACTACATTATTCCCCCTTCCATCAGTATCCTCTAGGTCGGCAACGTATCTACAACATCTGGTGTTGTAGATGTCTATGGGCGAAGGTAACCACTTACCATCAGGTGGTCCTTCTGCTCGTTTGCTATCTGTTATCAATAAACTTTGTTTATTCCCGTTTTTAACTTATGATTATGATTATTATATGAAATTTTAAAGCTACACTAGCGCAGTTTCTTGCTTTTTCCCGCTTAGAAGCCTTTTTTTTTGACCTAGTGTCAAGACACTCAGTTCTCCACTTCACACGACACGACTAACTTCTACAATCATTTTTTTATAATTATCATACATACGAGTATTTTTTAATCGAAAAAAATAAAAAAAAAATCTGGCATCAAATTTAGAAAAAAATATAATAAATTTGCATAAACAATGCAATAGATTCTGAATATCCATCTATCTTTAATGAAAGACAGTTTAACATATTTAGGCAGGTGCATGACCGTGGCAGAAACTATAAAGATATAAAAAGCATAAAAATTATATATCTCACATTCTTGTGTAATGTAATTTATTATGACAGATAGAAAGCTGGCGATAAAATAAACATTTATTAAGTACAAGCTTTTAATGAATCGGTTTCATTTGAACGATAAGATACAGGAATTAATTAGGGAATTAATAAAATGATAGTAATAAAACAATAACAATTATAAATAGATGGTCCAATGTATGACAATCACTATAAAATATTTTTTTTTTAGAATTCTTTTAAACCAAAGTGCGGCGTTGAGTTTCGCACTCAATATGCAATGTCTCGAATTTGGGGAATGGAGTGTTTACCAACCTTGTTGTGTTTTTTTTTTACTGAACAATGGAGGCGAACGAGCAGAAGGACCACCTGATTGTAAGTGGTTATCTTCGCCCATACATATTTACAAAACCAAAGGAGTTGCAAATGCTTTACCGGCCTAGAGGATGCAGATGGAAGAGGAAGAGGTAATATAGTGACTGAGTTAAGTGGGTAGGAATAGGAAAAACCTGGGTTACATGTTATCGAACCAAGAAATGGTTATAATGGTTTATAAAGTATTACATATTTTATGGTATATTTAGAGAATTGACTAAACACCGAGAGAACCAAATGTCAAGACCTTCCTTTCTCCGTTATGTTATTAATGTAGTGTTATATCTCTATGTTAAGGCTAAAACAATATATCTTATTCAATATAACAAATCGCCTGTCGTGGCGCAGACGCACAAGCGTGCGACTATAAATACCACAGGTTGTGGGTTCGATTGCCACTACAGGAAATGGAATTTTTCATTTCCTGGGTTTGGTAACAAGGCAAAGCGCGGCGTTGAGTTCAATGCTTCAATTCGGCGGAAAATGGGGAACGGAGTGTCTTAACATTAGGTTCACAGGTTCCCTCTACTTATCCTGCTATATGCGGGATACAGCGTGAAGCTATGTATGTATGTATATATAACAAGACAAAAAAATAAAAAAATGAGTATCAACTTACATCGAAGTATGCTTACTTTACATCCATCTGCTATTTAGACCATCGGTTTCCCAAAACACCTTTTCATAGTTCTATATTCTGTTACAAATAAACACTTTCCAATCAACCTAATTTACATAATATTGTATGGAGGACAATAAATCTTAGAAGCCGTTACTTTGGACGTATCAAATTAAATAAACTCATCAGATGGGTATTAAAATTTGAATAAAAATGAAAAGAGTCGTTGTCTCGTAAATCTCTGTGTGGGTGCAAGATTGATAGCTCAATATGAAATATACGCCCAGAGAACGTTGTATGGCTTATGGATACGGCAATTAAATTATAAATATTATTAATGTGGACGCGTTATTGTGGTTCAGTTGGTGTGTGCTTGGGGACAAGGTGGTTGTGAATTCAAAGACTATTGTCTCAAAATATTGTGATTTTATGGAACTTTTAAAGAAAGTCACATTTTTTTTTTAAGTTTTTTTTTTAACTTCACGCTGTATCCCGCATATAGCGGGGTAGGTAGATGGAACCAGAGAACCTAGTGTTACTAGTTTATTATTAGTTAAGACACTCCGTTCTCTTTCAACAATTTCATTCCGCACTTTCCGCCGAATGAAGGCATTGCGGGTTGAGTGGCGGAACTCAACGCTGCGCTTTGCCTTGTTACCAAACACAACTTATTTATTTTATTATATAAAAAGGACCTTATGGCGCAATAATAGCATCTGAATGTAAACGCGATGGTTATGAGTTCAATCTGCACTTTTAAAATGATTATATTTTAATTATTTTCATAAACACGCTCTTACAAGACAAAACGTTGCTAAGCAACACGCAAAATTTTCAACTCAAGAGAAAAGTATAATGTCTAGATACTAAATTCTCCATGTTTACCATGTTAAGCGGAAAATCCCTGAAGCTGCCTTAATTACACAGCAATAAGTTTAATAAATACATAACACCTATAAAACATATTTGCAAAAATATTATTTTTACCTCTACACGTAATCGAATCTGAATCCATCATATCAAAATATGTCTCAGGTACGGCCATTTCATTCTCTTCATTCAACGCTAAGTCCCATATAAATGAGATTCCTCTCATGATTTAGATTATGACGTGCGTCTCAAGACTATTAATTAAACTGACCGGGTGGTCTTTATTTATAGAGCTCTATAATGTCATATTTAATTTTTAAGCAAACCAATGAAATTAATTTTAAAATGCATCGGGCTATAATTCTTCATTTTGTCGATGTAAAACATGATTTTTATTACCATTTTGATAGTAAACGCTTGTTTTTATGTTATTGTTTAGATGTAAAATAATAATTTATCACAATGGAACAGTGAATTTATGACTATTTATGAAAAATAAATTAATAAAAATAATAAATCAATTGTAAGGATAAGTGGGGACATATATTTAAGTAAGGTATTTTAACGTTTTTTCATGTTTTTTAGGCATATCTTATATTGTATGGTTTATATTTGAGGTCATTATAGTGCAGTGGAATAGTAACTAAATGTAAACGAGATTGATCGTACGTTCGATTCCCACTCGAGTGTATAATCATTTTAATAATTATCATATCTTCGCCGTAATAAAACAAAGCCTCAATCCGGCGGAAAGTGGGGAACGGAATTGTTCAAAGAGTACGGAGTGTTTTTACATTAAAAAAAAAGTAATACAAAGTGCAGTGTCGCATTCCCTCACTCAACTCATATTGCACTGAAAGCGTAGAACGGAGTATCTTGACACTAGATTCTCTTTGAATAGCTGATCGTTCTATAACTAAAAAAATATTTTTAAAATATTTCCCCAAGTCAAAATCGAATTCACAACCACAATGTGCGTGAAAATGATGTTATTTCAATATATTTCGCCAATTCAAGATCGAACCCACAACCATAACGTGACTAATGTATAAGTTATACATTTGTCAACTGCACCACTATGGTCTAAATAAGCTTTTAATACAAACTTAAAACTTTTCAAGTCTAAAACTTTAATATATTAAGGAATTAATCAACTTTGTCCAGTAATTACTCCAGAAATATATGATGGATGGTCATATCGCATGATATGATACAATTTAATTTTATTTTAGATATTAAAGCTTAAAACCAAAGTGGTTAAGTATCTAAAGTTTCTTATTAATTAGTCAGTTATTACTTTTTAATAAAAATGTTAGTTTTGGTTTTAGTACAAATGTCTCCTTTAAAAGCACTCAAATATATAAAAAAAATGTATTAAAATAGAGTAGAGTGGATATATTATATAGATATAAGTCATCGTGGCGCAGTGGGACAGTGTGTGATTGTAAATAGAAGTGGTTATGGGTTCGATTCTCGCATAGGGAAATGATTATATTCAACTATTTTCCTTTCCCCGTTCTAGTAAGGCAAAACTCGGCGTTTTCTTCCGTCACTTAACACGCAAACTCATAAAATTCGATGGAAACAGTACAACAGAATGTCTTGGCACTAAACTATACTTTCTAACTTTCTCTGTCTTTCTCTGTCTACACATATATAGAGATAAGTGAAGCTAAAGAAAATAAAGACAACTTTATACAACGCACTAAGGCTGCTATACTATATTGCTTTAATAACGGTTTCAAATCTTATACGAGGGAGATTTAAAAAAAAACAATTTTAATGATTACATCTAGAAAATTCAGCGCAAGATAACAGAGTAGTCAAAGAGAACCTAGTGTCAAGACACTCCGTTCGCTACTTTCCGCCCGAATTCGATATACTATATGAAGAGTGAGGGTACTCAACGAATGATCAATAGTATATATTTTTTTATTTTTTTTCATTAACTTCACGCTGTATCCCGCATGTAGCGGGGTAGGCAGAGGAAACCAGAGATCCTAGTGTTAAGACACTCCATTCTCTTTCAACATTTTATTATTGCTATAAAGAATTTAGATATATACACTTTAATAGTCTTCAATAACAACTGGGGGCAAAGTTTCGAAATAACATTGAACTAAGAGCCAAAACGTGTAGTGGCTATTTTGATAGGCCTTTGAAGTATCAGACCCTTAGCGACTAGTTTTCTTCACTTTACGTATAATTAAAACTTTTCAATTTAGATATTGTAAGTATACATGCATACAAAAACATTTTCAACATTTCCGTTTCCCGTGTGCTGGGTGGCGGAGCGCAATGCCTCAATTCGGCGGGAAGTGTGGAACGGAGTGTCTTGTCACTAGGTTCCCTCTGCCTACCCTGCTATATGCGGGATACAGCGTGAAGCTATGTATGTATGTATGTATGTATGTAAAGCTAAGCTTTCGAATGCCTTTCATTACTATAATCAGTAAGGCAAATAATTAATAATTTTCTATATATACATACATACAAAAACTAATAATTAGAAGCGTAGTTTTTGATAAAGAAGAATCATTACAAACATAAGTGGTTTACCATTTCAGCCATTCATGGCATCCATTATTTTCGTACCAACGCGTTCCTGCCCTACGCAATATAGAGTAATGAAGCCAGAATGACAATTATAATATTTATATTTTTATATTGAATATTTCTTTAAAGCAATGTGTTATCGTCTGTGACTTTAATTGTTTGGATTTTATGACTGTTGCCACACTATTTCCATTCTGTAGTTCGTAGTTTCAGAAAAAAAAGGAAAAAGAAGAAATTCCCGTAGAAATTTCCGAAAATGTGCTTTTAGAGTGTCCCTACAGTCCTCAGTCTTCACCGAATACGCGTATTGTATATGTACGTGACTATAGGTTCCCATATACCAAAATTTTAGCTTTCTACTTTCAGTAGCTTCGATTGTATGGTGTCTGTTAGTCATTCAATAAGTAACGAAATAATAATATACATACTGGTACCATATACATATAAATTAAAGATTATAGAGTATTTATTTAAAAAAAAAAAAAGAATATCACTAGATCATTTTTTTTATAAGGAAAGGCATTTATTAGATATGTTCAGCTATTAAATTTTATTAATAATTATTATATTAAGAATTTTCGACAGAATTTTATAAAACAAATTAACTTCAAACCGAAAGTGATCCTACACCTTCTATATATTAACGATACAATATGATTTTAAATTTCCTTATTTTTCATTCAAAATATAGTTATTAAGTTTAATCAAGAAGAAGTATCGCAACAATATATCACTCCCACAGTGTTATTGAAAGCTGCGATATGACAGTTATGATAATCACTGCATAATGTAAAATGACTTATGTCCTTTTGCGGTGAAACGTTATTAATAAAAAAAAATCTTTTCGCATGTCTCTCATAAGGTGGAGTCAATAAGTTTGTTTTTATTAGTTATTTGAGTTATTTTTATTTTGTACAAACAGACATACATTTTTTACTGCAATAATATATTACTTTAAATTTTTCAAACATTAATATTTCGAAAAATATAATTATATAAAAAAAATATATGACGAAGTTGAAATGATTGTAGGTACGAAGCTCATTCCTGGTCAAGTTAAATAAGGCATCGTGATTTATCTACAAATAAATTCCTTCATAAAGAATAAGTCAATTACCAACATTTATAACTATATTATCTATACGCCTATATCTACGCCTGTCGTGGCGCAGAGGCACAAGCGTGCGACTGTAAATGCGACAGGTTGTGAGTTCGATTCCCACTCTAGGAAATGTAAAATTTAATATTTTCATTTCTTGGTTTTGGTAAAAAGGCAAAGCGCGGCATTGAATTCCGCCACTTAACACGCAATGCCTCAATTCGGCGGAAAGTGGGGAACGGAATTGTTGAAAGAGAATGGAGTGTCTTAACACTAGGTTCTCTGGTTCCCTCTGCCTACCCCGCTATATGCGGGATACAGCGTGAAGTTAATTATCTATATACGTGAAAAAAATGAACTCTTATTTTATGAAAATAAAAATAAAAAGTATAATATTTGGGATAATCAAAGTTTATATGGAGAAGAAGCGTAAAGTCAATATATATATATTTTTTAATTTGAATACCTTTTCAGTCAATTTATAATAATTTAGTATTTTTTTTTATTTTACTTTCAATGATAAGTTACTCTATACAGTTTCACTTGCGATCATAGCACGTGAGAACTAACCAATGGTTCTGACTAAGCATATTACAAATTAACCTACACATAGCTATGATAGTTATGTAACCACATACAATATATGACAAGGGTTAAGGGGTTCCATAAGAAACTATTTTTAGATTAGGTAAAAATATTAGTTCAATACTATATATTTTTACCGATATTTTACTAATAAAATATAATATGTATCTAAATACATATACGTGCATTTATCAATTTCTCTTTTTTTTAATTTGATGAAATAGGAAAAGTGGGGCATAGAAATATTAATAGAATGCCTTAACACTAGGTTCTCAGGTTCTCTCTGCCTACCTTGCCATATGCGGGATACAGCGTGAAGCGTAAAGGTTGAAGAAATGGCTTATACAACTCATGTCATTTTGAATATCCTAAACGTATCTGTATTAAGTACACATTTCAATGTAATTTACTTTTTATTTACTATGTTTTTTAAATCATCACTTCACGATTATAGGCTACGACATGTAAAAAAGTCGAATTCCGAACCTTTTCCTTTTTGTAAGGTGGTTAAAAATCACTTATAACATCAAGAAATTGATATTTTCATTAATGTTTCTTTTTCCATACTAATATACATTAAGAAAAGGACCAATACTTTATTTTCTCCTCGCAAATTACACGATAGCAAATATAGTTAAAGCCACGTTGAAAGTAACGTTACGGTAGGATCAGTAAGTTGGTCCCTTGAGGTTCATTGCCGACTCAACAGGGAGCGGTTGGTCAGGATACAATGATTGTATAGGTTTAGTTTTACGGGTGTTACTTGACTAGACGTGATTTGATTTTTGGTGGAAATATTTTTTTTTGTGGAGTGTAAATATTTCAAAGTATATAGGTTTTTTCGGAAATTATGCCTTTAAAGGTATGAGAGGTTGTTAGTTGAAGAATTATTGAAATTATTGAAGAAGTATTTTTATACTCGTGGGAGGCTTACTTAAAAAATGGTTGAAAGATTTTACATCATTTAATAATTTTGAAGGAACCACATTATATACTCTTACAATATTATGGTATCACTTATACTGTATGTAAAATATAGTATATATGAAATATAGGAGAGTAGAATAGGAAGTATAAGATAATTTGAATAATAGCGTGTACTTAAGCGTAACATTAGTTATTATTGCAGCTTCACGCTTTATCCCGCACAGCATAGACAGAGAGAATAGTGTCAAGACACTCCATTCGACGCTTTCCTCTCTAATTCGAGACTTTGTATGTTTAATGGTGGAAATCAACGCCGCGTTTTGCCTTGCTATAATAGAGATATGAAAATAATTTTCATACAATCATTTCTTCGAGGAGGGAGCCGTTAAGTAATAATTGTAAATTAAAAAATCGTAAAAATACAGGGTATCTAATATTGAAGAGTTATTCTGCCTTATACTTACCGAAGAAAAGTAACACTAAATCGAGTCTCTAAATCGTTCAATATTTACCCTTACTTAGTCGTAAGCAAATGCATAAAACTTATTCGACGATGCGCCCATAGGTAGCATAAAGTTGTAAGAGCAATTTGCGATAGACTTCCTTTAGGGGCGTGAACGCATAAAAATCTATACAAGTGACCCTCTCTTGAGATCGATAGGACCGATGTTTAATGTAAATAGATGTGGAAGAAAATAAATTTATATTAATGTAAATTCAGGTAAATTAATAAATCTATAAAAGCTAACATTATAGATACGAATGTTTGTAAGGATGAATGTTTGTTACCATTTCACGCAAAAGCTACTGAATGGATTTTGATGAAACTTTGTAAGGTCATAGCTTATACATCAGAAGAATAAGCATGTAAACTATAATTGTCATATATTATATATTGACAAACCATTTTATTTCACTATCCTCTCATTAGCGCCTGTAGTGGCGCAGGGCACAAACGTGCGAAAACGTGACAGGTTGTGGGTTCTATTCCCACTCCAGGAAATGTAAAATTTAGTATTTTCATTTCTTGGGTTTGGTAACAAGACAAAGCGCGGCGTTGAGTTCCGCCACTCAACACGCAATGCCTCAATTTGGCGGAAAATGGGGAACGGAAATGTTGAAAGAGAATGGAATGTCTTAACACTAGATTCTCTAGTTCCCTCTGCCTATTCCGTTATATGCGGGATACAGCGTGAAGTTAAGAAAAAAAAGAAAACAAACGAACTTTTGTCCATTAAAATATATTAATAATGAAAAAAAAGCGTGTTAAGTGGCGGAACTCAACGCCGTTTTGTATGACCAAAACGGAGAGATAAAAATAGTTTAAATAATATTATTCGCCAAGTAGGAATCGAATCCACAACCAATCAAATTTACACCTAGACGTTCCCACTGCGCCGATGGTCTCTTATAAATTTTATAATAACTTTCAATATTCTTTTATATATCGTCGTTATGGCGCTATCATCTCTTATAACCTATTGTCCTAAACTCAGCTTATACAAAGCTATAAATTATACTTCAGCCACTTTGTTATTCTAAACTGAAGCTTATAACTTAAGAGTTAAAGTCCATAATAGAATATAAAATGTATTATTACCGGCAATTTTCAATTACGTCCACCTGAAAGGGCTATGTTGTCATCTTTAAAATTATATCTAAGTTGTTAGTTTGTAACAGGAGAGGAAACTAAATCTATTTTAAGATGGAAAATAAAAAAGAAGCTATTATGGCGTAGTGGGATAGTGTCTAACTGTAAAAAGGAGTTGGTTGTGGGTTCGATTTCTACTAGAGGGAGTGATTATGCTTAAATTATTTTTATTTATTCGTTTTATTAAGTTGACGGATACCGAAATATACGAATTTGGGCGGAAACCGGAAGACGGAGTGTCCTTTCACAAGGATCTGTCTACCTACTTTGCTAAAAATTTAAAATTAGCAGAATACAGAAAGGAAAGTCTTTTTAAACTTTATTTGAAGGTATCCTATATAGCAGGCATATCCCTCATATAGCAGGGTAGGCAGAGGAAACCTAGTGTTAAGACACTCCGTTCCCCACTTTCCGCAGAATTGAAGTATGTAAAGAATGCAAAGATTTCAATATTCATTACATTTCGATAAAATGAAAAAACTTGAGATCGGAGAATTTCATCACTAACTTCTCTGCACCTATTCCGCTATATATAGAAAGAATTGAAATAAAAAAATATTCTATATCCATTATTTAGACCACAATGAAAGGGCGGCGATGATACATTGCAGCCAATTTCCATACACGATGCGTGTAATTAAAACACCTATCATATTATAAGGGCTCGATTATCCCTTTAAAGGGCGCATGAGACAATCGGAAATAATAAATTTGCTGGCTTGGTATCAATGGGCGGTATAACGAGGAAGTGCTGATTTGAATAAATAACAAATGGTTGTATTGTTGTATATTATGAATATTAGTTACGACTATGTCAAAATTAACACAGAATTTCATTATAGAAAATTATTATTTTATAATAATTGATAGGGTTTTTAGCTTCACGCTTTATCCTTAGTGGGGTAGTTAATCCTATATTCTTCTTTTGCCTCGTCTTCATTCAATAACCTCTTCATACATGACCTCCAGTGAGCCCTCAAGCTTTTTAGGTGACCTTGCAATAACATTGTATCTGTGTTTACTGTAGTCAACCAATATCTCATCCTTCGTCTATGGCCGCTGAACTTTGCGTCATATATCTTTCTTCCTAGGGGGTCTTTTAAATAGTTTTAAATGTTCATATATCTCTTGAACTAAATAATATTCTATTTTTCTACTTCCTAATCATTTAAGGTTATTGGGTGTCAAAACACAACGTACCAACAACAAATGAGTTATTATAACTAACTTCGAAACTTATTTTTTTTAAAATACTGGACTCTTTAAGAACTTATAAAAACTATGACAAAGCATAGACAAGATATTGCGGATTATACGTACGAATAATTTTCCAAACTGTAGGTACAATATATGCTATATAATTACTTACAAAAAGTAATATATTTAGTTATTGGATCAATAAGAATTAGTGTCCCCGTTGACGCGTTAACAACGCGTTGTCTTTATTAATGTATATGTCACTTTAGTAGTGTGGGTAACTTTTATTTTATTAATTTAATATACTTTTTATGCATTAATTTAAAAAGATATAATCATTCTGCACTCCTTCGTTATAAAAACTATAAGTGTGCCAACTTTCATGCTCCTCCGTCCGCGTAATTTTCGTAAAAAGGGATCCAAAGTTTTTGCTTCACGTATTTATATATAGATATATCCAGTAGTAAAAAATAATTGTTATACCTTACTTACCTTACCTTATATACGAAAATTTTTATTATCTTTAGTATTTAAGTAAAAAGCTGCACACAAATGATCTGCATTAAGCTTCAGTAACATTTCGTTATGCAATATCAATTTAGAGGCTGATTCTTTTCAGAAGTACTTGCCATAATGGAATATTGGCTTTACGCCAAATTTTATTAATTTCGCTTCGTATTTCAGTGCGTGGTTTCTCGTTACATCAAGAAGTTATTACGTCTAGTCGCTAGTTATTATTGTAGAAGGACGCTAGAGCTTTTACACTGTAATTAAGGATTTTTTGTAGATTGTTATGTGAAGCCGTACCTGAATTTTTTGTCATTTTTCATAGTACCACTTTGGTATTATGAAAAATGACCTAACCTTTGATGTTAATTTTTTACTTATTTTGCATACTAGAAGGTCAGAATGCCAAGAGTGAAGTATCAAGACACACCGTACACTGCTTTCCGCCGTAACATTGCGAATTCGAGTTATGTGGTAGAAGTGGGGAACGGTTAAGACATAACACTAAGTGGTTTTCACATTTAACACTAGGTTCTCAGGTTCCCTCTGCCTACCCTGCTATATGCGGGATACAGCTAAAAAAAACTCAATGCCGCGCTTTGATTTACCAGAAAGAAGAAATGAACATAATTTAAACAAGATTCATTTCATTTCTCTGAGTGAGAATAGAACCAAGTACCAATCGCCCTTACAGTCAATCGTTGTACTACGCCACGATGGCCTCTTTATATCCTTGACCTCCAATACATATTTCTAATAAAATACCTAAAAACCCATAAACAGTTATATGTTACTTCATTCTTTATAAACATTTAACTTGGAAAATGCATAAGAATTATATTAACAATAAAAACGTGCCATAAAAAATAATTTCAATTTACATAAATATTTATATATATTTTCATGTTGGTTTTAAAATTTGGAGCTTAAAAACATTTTATTAATAAAGTTTTGCCATTGCATATATATAATATTATATTCGAATTTTACGTGAATAATAAGTAATGTGACTGTAAACGCGACAGGTTGTGGGTTCGATTCTCACTCCAAAAAATGGAATTTTTCATTTCCTGGGTTTGGTAACAAGGAAAAGCGCGGCATTGAGTTCCGCCTCTCAGCACGCAATGTCCCAATTCGGCTGAAAGTGGGGAAAGGAGTGTCAGTGTCAGTGTCTGTGTCAGTGATACAGCATGAAGCTATGTAATAAGTAATGCCTCAATTCGGCATTCGGAAAGTGGGGAATGGAACGGAGTATCTTAACACTAGGTTCCCTTGCCCCTGACTACCCTACAATGTGCGAGATTCAGCGTCAAGCTAAAACAAAAGTAAGGAAAGGTAAAGAGGCTAACTATGAAGGGTTTTTCACTTTTTCCAATGTCATCATTCTCCTTTGAATTAAGAGGTACTTATAATTAGATAAAGGGCGGATGAGTAAGGCTTGCGCAGTTTAACCCCTTGATTACATTATCATTAACTACCTACAAGTTAAGGTTATCGTAGTGCAGTGGAACCGACTGTAAGCACGGTTGTGGGGTTCGATTACCATTCATTCATTCATGATTTTTTTTTAGCTTTATCCCGCACATAGCAGAGAACTTAGTGTTAAGACACATCGTTCTCTTTTAACATTTCCGTACCCCAATTTCCGCCGAATTGAGGCATTGCGTGTTGAGTGGTGGAACTCAACGCCTCTCTTTGCTTTGTCACCAGAGCGAGGAAATTAAAATAATAAATATCATTTAATATTTTCATTTCCTGGAGTGGGAATCGAACCCACAATCTATCGCGTTTACAGTCGCACCCTTGTGCTTCTGGGCCACGGCAGGAATCAGGAATATTTAAGTCATTATTCCGCTGTAGCAAGAGAAAGTGTGGCATTCCGTTATACCTCCTTAACGCGCAATGTCTCGAATTTCGCAAGTAGAAAACGGAGTGTTTTGATACTAGTTTCTCTCTGACTGCTCGCTGTAGGAGAATAAGCGTGAGTTATAACTACTAGCACCGTTCTAATTAAATGCAGTTTAGTATTTTAGTTTAGTATAAAAGGCAAAGCGCGGCGTTGAGTTCCGCCACTCAGCACGCAATGCCTCAATTCGGCGGAAAGTGGAGAACGGAGTGTCTTAACACTAGGTTCCCTCTGCCTACCCTGCTATATGCGGGATGTAGCGCGAAGTTAATTAAAACATTAAAATGAGTTCATGTAATACAACAGTGAGATAGAGTTTGGACGTTTTTTGAAGTTAATTTGATGACGCCGAACAGACGGCTGCATTCATTTGCACTGATTGCAATTCTCGTTTGATAAGCGGAACCTTTTACAAATGAGATCTTTATAAGATATGTATGTGGAGCTTTATGTTTTTTATCTCTAGCTAGACAGCTAGATACAGATCCAGCTTTTTCTTTCTTAGTATAAAATTTGGGGATTTTAAAAGTTTTTCTTATTTACAATATTTTTTCGGCAAGTCAAGGTGCAGCGTTGAGTTACGCCATTAAATACACAATGTGTCGAATTCGTATGGAAAGCGGCGAAAGTAGCGTCTTGATACAACGTTCTCTCATATTACCCTGCTTTGGGTTAGTTAGATCTTGCAGTGAGACATCGTATTATAAGCATAAACTATAATATTTTTATTTAGACTTGATATATTGTAATAATATCTTCTAATATTATAATTTTTTCAAAGAAAAAAAAGATAATCAACTATTCCAACTGCAATTCGACTCTTAAATCTACTTTATACAACTATCCCTTGAAATTTTAGTTTAAATGTACTAATAATATAAATAAATGAGTCCTTACCGAAAATCGAATTTAGAAACACATTTCCAACGGTAGTTAATGTTTGACAAGAATCGCTATAAATCTTTTCAATTCAATTACAAAGAAAAAAGCGTTTTCGTCCAAAAACATGGACGGTAATTTGATTAAAGGACGATTATAATGGATAGAGTTTATATGTAAATAAGTTTTTTCAGCTTCACAATTCCTCTCACAACATCATAGCAGCTAAGTGACAAGACACTCCGTTCGCCGTTTACCGCGGGATATTACGTGTTTTGTTTTACAGGAACAAATGAAAATAATTTTGAATGAAATGCTTATCATTTCACCCAGTGAGAATCGAACCCTTAACCAATCACGTTATCAATTTGGCGCTGAGCCACTTCGCCACGATGTTCACTAAATAAATGTACATATTTGTTTATAAATGACTTCAATTTATTATAATATAACTATAATAATACTAAAAGTTGCATCAAATATGGCAATAAAATTCAAATTTTACAAAGGATTTGATATAAACCTATCAATACAACAAAGTTATCTACAACGAAATCTTTAAATAAGTTAACAATCATGTGTGATTGTAAGTACTGTAAGTCAAATACAGAAGGAACAAAAACCAATTTCAATTTGAATGTTATTTAGAAACTTGCAGTCTTCGAGCTTCGGTTTTGAACTAACGTTATTGCTTAGAGAACAACATTTAAGAGACGGTTTTGTAATATTATGAATTGTTACTTTCTTTAAATTATTATTATTTATTTCTTTTTTTTAACTTCACGCTGTATCCCGCATATAGCGGGGT
The DNA here is from genome assembly GCA_033558755.1 of Philaethria dido. Lineage (NCBI taxonomy): Eukaryota > Metazoa > Arthropoda > Insecta > Lepidoptera > Nymphalidae > Philaethria > Philaethria dido. The sequence goes on from JAKGSA010000649.1 coordinate 184,336, forward strand.
AGGCAGACGGAACAAAAAAACCTAGTATTAAGACACTCCGTTCTCTTTCAACATTTCCGTTCCCCACTTTCCGCCAAATTGAGGCATTGCGTGTTGAGTGGCGGAAGTCAACGCCGGGCTTTACCTTGTTACCAAACCCAAGAAATTAAATACTAAATTTTACATTTCCTGGAGTGGGAATCGAACTCACAACCTGACGCGTTTACAGTCGCACGATTGTGCCTCTGCGCCACGACAGGCTTTAAATTATTATGAGTGATATAGCAATCATAAGGCATATTTTTTTAATTTCAGTCCTAACTTTGCGTATTTAATTGAGAGATACAATAAGTATTTTGACTTTACCAGATCTACAAAACTTATCTACTTTAAATACAAGTTTCTTGAGTAACAATGGAGAAATAGTCCCTAGAATTAAAACAGAGAACGGAGTGTCGAGTCACTACATGCCTAACCACTACCACTTATAAAAAATCGCAACCTCACAAGGCCCAGGCCAAGCTAACAATTGCGTTTCAATATATCACCTAAAGATGGCGTTGTATGTATGAATGAATTGAAAGTTAGATTACACAATTTAAATTCCCCCTTCATGCAAAACAGGGATGGCAAGATGAGGGGTGCGGAATATATTATACTTAGGGGTCCGGGGGTGAAATATTTACCTCGCGGGGCTTTGGAAGTGCGTTCGACGAAGCGTAGGAAAATCTTAATGGATTATGCTATGATTGGACTTTTCGGTTTACCTCATATTTTACAGGTTTTTTTTCTTTCCCAATCTGCTTCTATGAGGATTAAATTATGCTATAAAGCAAGCAATCAAGTGTAATAAAAGACTCATTGTTTGTCTGTTCCCAATTTATTTCTCTTCATACAACAGGTACCAGGTCTAGTCGCTACGCCAAATGAATCGGTGAGTGCAGAAACAACGTAAGTCACAAAAAATTAAAAACATCTTAATAGATTCAAACTAGTTTAGAAAGCTAGCTTACACACTTTTGTCTCCTTCCTGTAAAATTTGAAAATCCGGACTTACGTTGTTTCTGCACTCACCGATTCAAATGTGAAGTCACTATTTTTTATTAGAATATGTCGCCTTTTTATAGCAATTAGTTAGTAACATCATCATATTTATTACTTCTTTATCCCCTTGTTTTAACGAAACCCAACACAAGTGATATTGTTTTAATTTTTTTCTATCTTTTTCATCGTTTCAACGAGTGGCATAAACGATTAGTTAAGTGGCTGGTGGATGTATTGTTTTCGATACTTCAATCAATTGATTATGTTTTTTTCGGTATTTAGGATTTATTGAGCTTTCAGTGCTTTTAAGCTTTAAGCTTTTATTTTAATTGCTATAATATTATTGACGTTATGAATATAAAGTTTATGTTTATTGTATAAAATTAAAAGGGAATTGAATGTGGAATATATTCTATTCATAACATATATATAGAATCATTTTTATAATAAATGAGAAACGGCATTGTTGAAAGAGAACGGACTGTCTTAACACTAAGTTCTCAGGTTCTTTCTGCCTATAAAAATATATAAAAAGCAATCGAGTATTTTCTGTTTACAATATAAACTCTCCTCTATTTGGTTTTAGCAAGCGCAGTAGAAATTGAACGGAGTGTCTTAACACTAGGTTCTCTGTGACCATACCATGTTGGATAAGGCGTGAAACTCAAAAAACAGCAAAAATAGGAAACGTTGTGAGAAGTTTGTTCTTAACCATAAAAAAAATTAAAAACATGACCTATGACTTATAATCTAAAATTAAAAACATATAATATTTAATACCTACACAAGGTAAATTCAGAAATCGCACTACAATAGTGGATTCGTTACAAAGTTAAACTAGCAAGTTTCCCAGCCTACAGTTTCATCCAAGTTGGGAGCTGGCGGTGTTTTCTTGACAGGTGACGTACATTACGAGTTGCCTTGTGTTTGACAGAAGGTCTTATCATATTTTAGTTTTAGTTCAGTTTGTACCTTAAATTTAACAAAATATTACTATAATTCGTTAATTTATTTTATATTCTTTTGTGTTGAAATTGTTTTAGAAATTCTTAGTTTAAAGGTGTAGGATTCATAGCATAGCTTTGTTCAGGTTAAATTAATTTTAAGTTATTTATTATGTTATAGCACAGTAGTTAAAAAGTCTCTCTAAGTCAAGATTCAAATATTGTATTGAAAAAGTCATAAACATATAAAAACTTTCCTTTTTTTTTAAACACATATATACAATAAAAAAATTGTAAGACGAAGCTTAATAGAACTTATAGTTTTGTGTTCAGAGCGCTAAGAAGGTTTTGAAGAGGCGTGGGTTCGAATCCGTGTCTACGCGTTCAAGGTTCTTTATGTTTTGTAATGATGTTTTACTTGCCCTATGTGAACAGAATCCTAAAAAAGTATGTATTAACATAAAAATATATTAATTTTTTAAATAAATCCAAACAAGAGAGAAAATTTATATAAAGAATAATTAATTTCAACAAACATAGAAATTTTCAAACCATTCCGCGAATATCGAATGAAATATAAAAATAACTTCATACCAAATGCAGTCGATTACCCAAAATAACCACAGTGAAACACACGTTTCTAAATTAAAGTGCTAAAATAGTTATAGTAGTGGTAGGAGGTTCGTCCTCCGACTGGCTCGCGACCACTATCATGTCAAAGACGAACCGCCAAATATCTAATGATGTGTTCCGGTTCGATGGCATGTAAGCCAGATTTTCCCCTTTCCCACCCATCCTTTCCCCAAAATGTGGTGGTTCTGATAGTGGACTACTACATTGTCCCCCCTTCCATCAGTATCCTCTAGGTTGGCAACGCATCTACAACATCTCTGGTGTTGTAGATGTCTATGGGTGAAGGTAACCACTTACCATCAGGTGGTCCTTCTGCTCGTTTGCCGTCCGTTATCAATAAAAACAAAATAGATGTGAGAATTACGAAGTGAGGTTAGTACAAGAACAACAGTGTTATATGTTTTGCTAGGACACGTTAATTGAGACCTTTTACCGTTAAGCTCTAAGCTGAAACTCTTGTACGGAGTAAGGCATTACATTTTTTCCTGCATACGTAATGGTTAGAAACAGTTAACTTTCGTTAGGAATATTATAGTTTATTTTATTTTCAAAATGAGATATTAAATTTTCGCGATTTTTACACAAATTTTATGACACTACGAAAACGAATAACTAAGAAATCGTTGGCAATAGTTTGCTGACGTAACCTAGTGTTAAGACGTTCCGTTCCACACTTTCCGCCAAATTGAGACATTGCGTGCTGAGTGGCGGAACTCAACGCAGCGCTTTGCCTTGTTACCAAATCCAGGAAATGAAAAATTCCATTTCCTGGAGTGGGAGTTGAACCCATAACCTGTCGCGTTTACAGTCGCACGCTTGTGCCTCTCTGCCCCGACAGGCGTTTGCTATAATAATTATGTCAACTGACAGATGAATGCCACCTCAGACTACCTGTGACCACGAATTACTGTAAAATGTTCGAAACGTCGGATTTTCAAAAATGTATTTCCGTATGCTATTAATGCGATTAATTCGTTTAATAGTTTTATTTAAGATTTGATTTTTATTTTGTGTTTGATAAGGAAAGAGGAGTGATAAATCACTACGCTCTTTGCTTAAAATAATTATTATACCCTGTTATTATTATAAGTAAAAAGTTTGTGAGGATGGTTAGATGTTAGTTACTCTTTCACATAAAAACTGCTAAACGCATATAGATAGACTTTTACAGTATTATAGCTTATACATAAAAATAGCACATAGGCTTCAATATATAACATAGGGAACGAAATTGTTGAAAAAGAACGGAGTGTCTTAACACTAGGTTATCAGGTTCCTCCTGCCTACCCTGCTGCGTGCGTGATACAGCGTGAAGCTAAAAAGAAAATAATAATCCACAACCCTCCAATACAACGAAAACGATTGAAAATTCCAATATATCATTATGTTCATATAATTTATATATTAGCAATGTACGTGTTGAATGTCGTCTTGTCATACAACGTATATTCGGTATTTATTTTTAGACATTCGCCTCTGAATGGCTTTTTGCCTAACGAAGGCCTTTGAAGAGATTTGCAAATTTAACGTCGTTGATACTTCTAAATACAGTCTGAGTGCTGGTTATTATATGCTTTGTACATGTGAAAGTAGCTAAATATATTTATATATTGTAGCGTTTTTGGTATAATAATTGTCTTCGCGTAACTATCATAGTTGGTGGAATAGGCAATGTAATTAGTCATATTTATTTTTTAAGTTTGTATGTATAAGAACTTTTTACACTTTTAAGTTAGTATGTACCAAAAAAAAATATTTCTAATCTTTTAGAGTATTATTTTCTTTCTTTTAAAGTATTATTTTCATAGTAAGGAAAGAAAACATTTAGAAGGAAAACCGTCCAAGCGCTTAGAACTCTCATAGAGGCGCGGGTTCAAATCCCACTACGTTTCTAAGTTAAAAAAATATTTTTATTATCATCACCTTTTTTCCCTTGCACAAGTAGGATAGTCAAAAGGAACGGTGCGTTAAAACGCTCTATCAACTCTCCGTTCGAAATTGAGACATTTCACGCTAAGTAACGGAATTCAACACCGCACTTTGCCTTACCAGAGTGAAAAAATAAATTTAAATTTATTATAATCATACCCCGAATAGGAGGGAATCCCCACTTTCACCGAATTTTGGCATTGCGTGCTGAGTGGAGGAACTTCAACGCTGCGCTTTGCCTTGTTACCAAAGCCAGGAAATGAAAAATTCCATTTCCTGGAGTGGGATCGAACCTACAACCTGTCGCGTTTACAGTAACACGCTAATGCCTCTGAGCCGTGATATGCGTTAAATAAATTTAAATTTAATATAATCATTCCTTCGAATGGGAATCGAACCCACGATCAATCGTATTTGCAAACAAACGCTCCCACTGCGCTATATTAGCTTCAATATTTTATTTTTTTACTTCATATAAGCAATACGTTATGGACCATAAAACAAAGGGAGGCGCAAAAAATCATTGTTCCATTCCTATTTCTTAGAGTAGCTAAGTCCGTTTTAAGCACTTGTTGAGAACTGCTAACGATTTATGTATGCTCACCGCCGTTTGTGAGTTAAATTATTGCTTCTCTTAGAGAAATTTTTCTTTAATTTTCTATTAAAAATAGTTGTAAATGGGTTTTTAAAATTATGTTTCTTAATAAGCTTTACGTTACTTAGGAATTGTTTTAGCTCATTTATTATAACTAGTGTCCCCGTTGACGCGTTAAAAACGCGTTGTCTTTATCAATAAATGTATATGTCACTTTAAATAAACATGGATGTCAAACCATGGTGGTGTATGTAACATTTATTTCATTAATTTAATATACTTTTTATGCATTATTTAAAAAAATATTAACATTCTGCACTTGTCCTCTATATAAAGTATAAGTGTACCATGTTTTATGCTCCTCTGTCCACGTAATTTTCTTAAAAAGGGATACAAAGTTTTTGCTTCACATATTTATATATAGATGAAAGTAACTGATAAACACTAAGTTAACTGACAAATAATATGTAAGTTCTTGTTAGTGGCTCAAGGAGTTCTAGGACTTATAGAAATTCCTATCGACATAGGAACACAATTTTACGTTTCACAGTCCTTCGATTGTAAACTGATATCTATGAATCCAAGCCTATGAAAAATAGATATGAACATAGTATGGCAAGGGTTATAATGTCCACGCAAGCAAAGTTTCTAGCGAAAACTAGTAAAAATAATAATAAAGATTTTAACAAAAAAAAGAAAATCGACATTATAAGAGTAACATAATTACGAATAACTCAAAAACTACTTAACTGATCTTAACTCAATTTAAATAGGACCACAACAGAAGCACTAGCTATCATATAAAAAAAGAATGATTAAAATTGGTTCACCCAGTGAAGTGATGAGGTAACGCACATAAAAAAAAAACAGTCGAATTGAGAAACTCCTCCTTTTTTTTAAAATGAGTTAAAAAGAAAAAAATAAATAAAAATAAATATAAAGTAGGCAGAGGGAACCTGAGAACCTAGTGTTAAGACACTCCGTTCCCCACTTCTTTCCTATATATAAATCTAAAATTTTGTTACTATTATGATTCATTTCAGAAAGCCGTTATATGAAGATGAAGTTTAGACAAAAGATTACGCAATCAAGTGTAAATATACATAAAGAAATCGATGAATAAGCATTTAACTAATCTCAGTGTGTCAAACTTAGTCATAAAAACACGTTAATTGGAAACCACAATTGTTTACAATTCGTTAGTCAGTAGTTTTAAAGAAATATTATTTTTTGGGGTTTTTTGCCTTTTATGAGTAATGGAAAATTTAACTTGTGTTCAGTGTGTCAACTACATATATTTCTCAAATTTAATTTCCCTAAAATAAGGAAAATATTGTATATCTATTTGATTTATTATGAGAGTTATAACTAAGCTTAGTTCTTAACACGTTTTTATTACAGATAGTGTGTATTAAGTTACGGAACTTAACACCGAACATTGTCTTACCAAAGCGGGAAAATAAAAATCATTTAAATATAACTATTTCACCAAGTAAGGATCGAACCCACGATCAATCGCGGTATCCCATTGCGTGACGATAGCTACCTCAATCTGGAAGTACATGTTTAAGTCTATAACAAAGATTAAGTAGTAGGGAAGAGTGCACTTTATGGTATATTGCATCGTTTCCACTTTTTTTTAACATCACGCTGTATCCCGCACATAGCAGGGTAGGCAGAGGGAACCAGACAACCTAGTGTTAAGACACTCCATTCTCTTTCAACAATTCCGTTCCACTTTTATAAATAAATAAAACAAAAAAATTAAGCATATCACATACCTGCTGGACTTCTCGCCTCCACATGCAGTCTTGTATCAACGAAGATGGCCACTAATAACAAAATCACTAAAGTTTTAAGTCTACAGCACCGTCCCCTAACTCTACACCTCATATTATTGCTTTCACTAAAACTTGTGTCATAATTAAAACTATTTAAGCAGTTCACATTATTGCTAGACATTTTATCCTTTTCAAAGACACTGCGCTTGAAACCGTGTGTACTAGAATGTATAACGCCTCCTCTGTCTTCAAGAAGTGATTTTAGATCTAAAAGGCTATTCCTTTTATTCTTTATGACCTTTTCTAAAGGTTCTGTAAGTGTTTCTGATTTCCCAAACATAGTTGGTTGGTTTTTTTCTTGTATGTTAATTGATGTCATTTATGAAGTAGTCAAATTGTTGCACCATCTTGTGTTGACATCTGAAACAAAGGAAAGTTTGGTTAGTAAAATTTTTATAATAATATATTTTGTTCTTGAGAATTTAATGTTTATATGGAAAGATGTAGATAACTAATTCTATTTGAAGATATCTATGGATAGCATTAGGTTTTGTCATATGATCCATAAATCCAAATCTGTAAAGGTTGTTGAAAAGTCATTAGAAATCTCTACCTACCACAATATTGAAAAAAAGGGTTTAAGGAAAGGACGTATGAAAAATAATATATATAAAATTTCTTGTGAAAACGATACTGAGAAAGTGACGAAGACTAGGGTATGAGCCATTGATCTACGAGTATAGATGAATTAAGCAAACAAAAAAATGTTTTATCAATTAGTTATCTGTCTTCTATAGTAGTTCTAGAAAGTTCTAGAAAGTTCTAGAATTTAGATTTAAAGTCCACTTAATATTTGAAACTATGTTCTTAATATACAATAGTAATTTTAAAATGTTAATCCATAATAAATAACACTTAGGAAATTGACAGTTATTGGGACTTATTCCCCTCGCAGGAGTAAAGGAAAAAATAACATCGTAATAGGATAAACGTCTATAAATTCACAAGATAAAAATATTGGTTACAAGAAAATTTTTGGATAAACAGAGAACATTTTGAAGGTGAAATATGTTTTAATCCAGGTTTTATGTTTTGGTGAGTTTGTCTTTTATACTATATAGTAATTTGTTGTAATTTTAATACATTTTTTTAATAATTTAAGTGTTTTGTTCGAAAGTTTGTGAAATTAATCTTACATACATTACATACATACAGACATAGCTTCACGCTGTATCCCCCATATAGCAAGGTAGACAGAAGGAACCTGAAAACCTAGTGAGAAGACACTCCGTTCCCCACTTTCCGCCGAATTGAGATATTGCGTGCTGAGTGGCGGAACTCAACGCCGTGCTTTGCCTTGTTATCAAACCCAAAAAATGAAAAAATCCATTTCCTGGAGTGGGAATCGAACCACCACAACCTTTCGCGTTTACACCCACACGCTTGTGCCTCTGCGCCACAACAGGCGTTTTCAATCATTCAATTCAATATTAAATTAATCTTCACTTCAAAATTAAGTTACATATTACTTTCATTACTATGATAATAAAAAAAACTTCTACCCATAAAAAAGCAAATTCAAAAAGAACAAGAAATAACTTAGTCAAGACACTCGTTAGCCACTTTCTTACGCTCCCTATATTTGCCCTAATATATTGAATTCAATTTTAAGACTGTTACACCAACAATATTACTAAAAAAACTATTTTATTTATCACCATCTAGATAATCTTCCCCTCCAAAGCAAGTAACACTATAGTATCTTATTTCTATTAAAAATGAGCCATCTAATAAGCAATTCATCAGCTCGTGACAGTGTTATCGTGGGGTAAGGGGATTCACACCTGCGACTTTGATAAGAGTGAATGAGACGAACTTGTTCTTGGATTAACGATCGTCTAGACTAGGGGTTTCCACTTTCAATCGGCTCGAATTGAGTGTTTCACTGTCAGCCTGCCAACTTTTGACATCTGCAAATTGGGTATATATGACAGGTTCAATTTTAGCGTCATGCGATCGTAAACCTCAAATTTAAATTTATAGTTAAGTAGATACTTTTCATTATATCATGGCCAGATTATTCGGAATGTTACTATATTGTTGCCTGTGTGTTATTCTGATGTATAAGTTTTATCTAGATCCGTTCAGGAGATTTGCGAGTAAAAGTAACATACATTTGTCCATATTCATAAACTAATATATATTATTAGTTGGATTAGTTTATTAAAAAAAAAATACGTCACGATATGCGAAATTTGTAGTATTTATAGTAAGTATAGTACAAGGCATTCCGTTACAATTTTTTTGTCTATTTAAAAGTATTCCGCGTCCGGTAATGAAATCTGATTTCATATAATAAACAAAAATAGCTGTGAACGGTGAGGAACGGAGTGTCTTAACACTAGTTTCCCTCTGTCTACCCTGCTATATGCGGTATACAGCGTGAAGCTAAAAAAATAAATAAATAAATGAAATTGAATCTATTGGGTATAGCGGAATATGTCAAACCTGCGCTTCTATGTAACACGTAAGAATATAATTTAATTGGAAACATTCCGAGTTAATCTGACTTAACGCTAGGCATTGTCATTCTTCCAAGTGGGCATCGAACCTACATCTAACTGTGCTTATAGACAGATAGTCTCCCATTGCGTCCAAATGGCCACAAGAAAATAAATGTCCTGTGGCTTTTTACTCATAAATTTCTTTTAAATGTATATTAACACTTATTTTAACTTATATATTTTTAAAATACTGTAATATTAAAACCAAAACTATAACCCATATTAAGGTATCTCAAAATTCAATTCAAAACAATGAATACCCTGCTACAGTCAGAAAAGCGTGAAGCTACAACTAGAGTAACTTCTATGAATCTCTTCATGAAAAAACTAAAGGCTTTGAAGATAAAAAACGAAACTGGGCGTACACTTAGTCCATACTAGGCAGTACTCGGGTCGTATTTGCGAGCCGTAGTTTGGAGTCCCCTGGTCTAGACTTACACTAACGAGTTTTTGTTGGGTAGCTCGTTATTTTTGATCGATTGTGCTTGCGAATGACCGGCACGGTTTGGAGTGTAAAATATTTCAACTAGGATGCTTTATTGCGGATATTTATTTTATACTGTTTTTCCTCACTTCCTAGTAATAACATTTAAATTGCGGTGTTTTGTTTGAAATGCTTTTTTTTTTAAATTGACAATTGCTCAATTGCGTTTAGATATCATATAGGTATAGATGTTAGCATTGCTGTTATTTTCTCTAATATGTATAGATTGTAGGTTCAAATCTTAGGTTGTTTTTAAGCTTCATGCTTTGTCCCTACTCAGAGAACGGAGAGCCAAACGCTATGGTCCATTGTATACTTCTATCCCCTAGTGTGCTTATCTATTATTACAGTAAACATTATTGAATATATTTGATATAAACTGCTAACTTATTATTTCACTGGACATGCTTACAAGAAATGACATATAATAAATAGTATGTAATAGTATTACACTAGGGATAAAACGTGAAGTTAAATCTGCAATAATATAAACTAATATGAATTTATATTTGATTTTTATTTCTACAGAAACAGTAAAAATATATAACAAAACAGAAAACATTGTTAAAAATAAAGAAAATTCAAATAAAATAGAAACACTAAAACGCTTGTATCTCAACCGGTTGGCCTCAGGTGCAGATGCACTACGTCATCAATCTAGTTCTTATCCCAGTGCATTAGATGGATGCTGTACGTTTGTCTACGGATGAGTTATCTTAAAGAGATAATAGAATGTTTTAATTTGTACCACGATGACAGTGTTATTAATTACTAACCAACTTCAAAAAAGGCGAAGGAACGAGAAATTGATAAAATTAGATAGTATTTTTTTATTTGTGAAATAATTTTCATGATTATTTTTTTTATATGGTAGCTAGATCTTCTGATGTGGTTTAATTTAAATTTTATTAAATCTGATTATAGTTTTTGAGTTTTTCGTAACAATGCTACTTTTAACAACTAAGAAGACTTCTAAGTGTATTTTATTTGCAGCCGGATTTCATTTTGTTAAAATCTTAAGCAAATCGTAAACTATCTATTTTTCCATATCTTTATATGTTATACCACGCGTGAATAAGTTAATAAATTGAAAATGCACAATTTTCAAACATAATATACAATAATATAAAAAATGCAGATATAATATAAATTATATCTGCATTTTTTATGTTATTAAAATACTTTTTTACTAATTTGTACATTTATCGATCCTATAACTAAAACAATCCTACTAATATTTTAAAGAAAGTATATGCAAGTGGACTTATCAATCTATTCACGGCTACTATATCTATCTTTTTAGTTCTATCGCTTTATCCCACATATAGCAGGGTAAGCAGAGGGAATCTGAGAACCTAGTGTTAAGACACTCCGTTCTCTTACAACAATCCGTTCCCCACTTTCCGCCGAAATAATTAAAATTACAACAAATATATTTCCTTTTACACAACAACATACAAAATAAACTACAACTTTAACTAGCAAATACGCTATCTAAGTAAAAAATTAGAGCACAGTAGTTGTGCAGGCTCAGGTGCAGATCGCGCTCGGTCATTAATCTTACCCTGTTATCCCGAGTACACTGCATATGGGTACATTTGGTCAGTTACGCTAAGTGTACTATATAAATTACTAAAATTAGTTTCTAATGCTAGATTTTTATGTTTATATTTTTGTTTCCGTTTTCGTTGGTAAAATATGTATGGATTATAATAATTGTGAATTAAATTGAATATCGTATTTTGATATAAGAATAACTAAATATAATTTTGATTGATTTTAAAAGATTTTCCTTATTTTTATATTTTTTTTAATTAAGTAATCTAACAAAATAATGACAACTGTCGCATATTAGCTTCTGCTCGCGGCTTCGCCCCAGTGGCGTGTTGACAAAAACTAAAATATTGTAGATTTTATGATATTCTGACATATAACCTATACAATTGAAAAGTTTTATTTAAATACGTTCAATAGTTTTTGCGTGAAGGAATAACAAATATCCATCCATTCTTTCTGGCTTTTTAATTTATATTATTAGCAATTATAGCACTATTTTTAAAAAATGTTGAGATTCAACGCCTTATTACTATTAGTAAAATAGTTATTGTTATATTTTCAATAAATATTCCCATTTGCAGGAACCGAACTTACAACTACCATATAAAAAAATAATCTATCATTATAAGAAATGCAATTTTAGAAAATTTCAAAAGGAATTACAAAAAGCTCAATAAACACCCTACTATCGTACTCGCAATTTCCAAACTATTTCTAGTAATAGTAGAGAGTGCAATACAATAATTCATAGCACCTGCAAAAGGTCTCAAGCCCCGGAATTTCTGAATTCCTCCCTGGTGAGTTCTAACAATTTTCAGTTACGATCTTTTTATTGTGACACCGAACAAATTTTCTTTTTCATAGTTAGGTACATGTGGAAATATGGTATGGACGTGATCTTTTGTTTTCGATTGTTGTTTTACTTTTAGTTATTATATTATATATTTAGATATGTGTATGAGAATCTGGTAACACATAACGACTCTTCTATCATACGTTTAAAAAAATAAATCATACTTTATTCGGTCATCTGCACGTAGAGGGAGGGTCAAAGAGAACCTAGTGTCAAGACTCTATGTCCGCCTAGTGACTCATATAAGAGGAATCTAGAAACATGTGTCAGTTTTTCTATCATACGATTACACCATTGCATAGTGCTGGTGGAGCTCGTCAAATGCGATCATGTAAATATATATCCATCTTCACTTTACTTCACTTCACGTAGTAAAAGAGAACACAGTAATATAGTTGCATGACGGAACTTAACGCCGCGCTTTATCTTAACAGAGGATATAAAAAAATATATAATCTTTATCCCGAGTCCCCACTCGGGGATCGAACCCACAGCCAATGTATCTATAAGATCACCTCAAGCATATAAATATTTTATTGACATAAACAACCTATGTCGAGAGAGAGAGTAGAGAATTATTAATTTAACGCGATAAATGAATATGCAAAGAATTAATACCGACATGAAAACTTTACAAAGCTTTTTTTGTTATACTGCGCTTTTTCACAAAGCGACTCAATATTTACAAACACAATTTTAAATTGTACTTTAAAATCCATTCTCGGTTTTGTGGAAAAAATGGAAATAGTAAATGTAAAAAATATAATATAGATATACGAGAAGTTATTTAATTAGAAGCTTGGAACTTTTTCATAAGTGTGCTCTGGTTCTTGTATGAGATTAAATACAGGTAGTGTCATTTTATATGACATTGAGATATTGCATGTTGAGTAGCGGAGCTTAACTCCGTGCTTTGTCTTACCAAGGCGTAGAAATGAAAATAATTTAAACATAATGATTCCATCGATTGGGTATCGAAGCGAGAACCAATTGAACTTATTGCTAGATTCTATCTACTGCACCCTGACATCAATGATATATTTTTTTAACAGTAAAATTTCTTATATACATAATACACAATACACCAACTCTAAAATGAACAAAAAACAGCTTCACGCTTTATCCCGCATAGAAGCAGACAGAATGAAATTGGTGTCAAGACACTGCGTTCCCCACTTTCCGCCTAAATTCAACACATTGCGTGTCGACTGGCGAAACTCAACGCCGCGCTTTGCCTTACTAGGACGCCCCACGTCCCCAGACGATCTCCTATTGCAATTTTAGCATCTATGCTATATTTTCTTAACATTAAAATAAATATATATTTTTTAACTTCACGCTGTATCCTGCACATAGCAGGGTAGGAAGGAAACAGAGGATAGAGGAAACCAGAGAATCTAGTGTTAAGACATTCCGTTCCCTATTTTCCGTCGAATTGAGATATTGCCTGCTAAGTGGCAGATCTCAACGCCGCGCTTTGCCTTGTTACCAGAGCGACGAAATGAAAATGCTAGATGGTATTTCTTAATTCATGTCTATAAACAAAAACTTTAAAATAAGCAAAATTTAATATTATAATACATAAAGCTGGCATCCACTTAGCTTCTTATCAAATTAACCATTTTCAACTACTTGTTGACAGTAAAAGGGGGTAAGAAGAAATGCATAGCGATTTATCCTTACAATCCCAGACCCAACGCAGGTGCACAGTTGACGAATCGTTTGTTTTATCTTGGTTTTGCAAGTTTTTTGCTAACTTACTCGTACATTCTGCTGCAAAGCTAAGCGTCAGTGTCAGAAATAAATTTATTGTACAAATTAATTCTAGTGCTTATGTACGTAGTTTTTATTTTAGTACTTAGAAAGGTTAATTTGTAGAGGGTTTTTTTACTTGAGTGTTTCATTTTTTTGTTCGTTTATTTTTTATAGTATATATGTATAAAAATATATTACATGTATGTGATTTTCTATAATATACACATACAATATAATATTCGTCTTTCTTTTTTTTTTATGGATAACGAATGGCAAACGAGCAGAAGGGCCACCTGATGGTAAGTGGCTACCTTCGCCCATAGACATCTGTTGTAAATGTTGTAAATGCGTTGCCTACCTACACGATACAGATGGAAGGGGAGGAAAATGTAGTAGTTCGCTATCGGAACCACCACATTCTGGGGAAAGGATGGGTGGGATAGGGTAAAACCTGGCTTACATGACATCGAACCGGAACACATCATTAGATATTTGGCGGTTCGTCTTTGACATGGTAGTGGTCGCGAGCCAGACAGAGGACGAACCTACTACCACCAAAATCATACAAAATGCACTAAAATTTCAATTATTACGAATAACTCAAAAATTAATGGTTATTATAATTAATGGTTGGATGGGATCATATATAATAACAAGGATAAGCTATCATATAAAAAAAGAATAATAAAACTTGGTTCATGCAGTAAAAAAAACAAAAAACCTCCTTTTAATGGATTCAGTGAAATATAGACTAATGAAGCTATCTTATACATAAAGGAAAAAATGTAATACCTAACATACTATATCGTGATTTATAGGCAGGACATATGTCTATATCAACATCGAGTATTGAATTCAAAAAAGTCATCGGACAGCAAGCTCTATTTGTAGAAATGTTTGTTTTGTATCTATATGAAACATTTTATGTTTCGACTGTATGCAATATTTCATAGCTCACATAAAATCTAGACTAAAATCTAGATCGAAATGCAAAATATTACGTACTATCTTATTTTCCTTTTGCATTTGGTTTATGGAAAAAATATATGTATGTCAATATATATTTTTTTTATTTTTACAAGCGTACGTATCTATATATTAAGGCTTTGGCTATAAAAAGGTAACATCACGCTTTACCCTTTGTTTTTTCCCAGAATTGAGATATTTGTGTGTTGATTGGCGAAACTCAACGCCGTGATTTGGCTTACTCGAGCAGATAAATTATAATAACTTATACATAATTATTTTTCCCAGTGGAAATCGAACCCATAACTAAACAAGATATCGTAGAATGTCGATAAATCTTTCTTTTTTTTTTAACTTCACGCTGTATCCCGCATATAGCAGGGTAGACAAAGGGAACCTGAGAACCTAGTGTTAAGACACTCCGTTCTCTTACAACAATTCTGTTACCCACTTTCCGCCGAATTGAGGCATTGTGTGCTGAGTGGCGGAACTCAACGTCGCACTTTGCCTTGTTACCAAACCCAGGAAATGAAAATACTAACATTTCCTGGAGTGGGAATCGAACCCACAACCTGTCGCGTTTACTGTCGCGTGTACCTCTGCGCCACGACAGGCGTTTCTATAATATAATTAATAATAATGTATACAAGTAAAGCGCGGCGTTAAGTTCCGCAACCCAACAACGAAATAAAAAAAAAACATGATAGAACTAGCTTCTATATCAAAATAGGCTCCAATACATCAAACACATAGCATACGAACAATTTTATTATAATTATAAATAACAAGCAATAAGGCACTCTCCTTTATAATGCAGGCTACCTCGTAGAGCGCGCGTTAATCTTTAAAAGGAACGTGGTTATGTGGATGCTATATTTAGAAGTGGCTGGTTTCTACTTTCGATCTAATGGCAAAAGGAATGTTAAATTATCTATGTTATATAATAGAAATATTATATAAGACGTGCGACTGTAAATAAGACAGGTTACGGGTTCGATTACTATTTCAGGAAATGAAAATGTCAAATAATATTTAGTATTTTCGTTTCGTCGCTCTAATGATAATCTTTTTTTTTTAACTTCACGCTGTAACCCGCATATAGCAGGGTAGGCAGAGGGAACCAGACAACCTAGTGTTAAGACACTCTATTCTCTTCCAACAATTCCGTTCTCCACTTTCCGCCGAATTGAGGCATTACGTGTTGAGTTACCAAACCCAAGAAATGAAAATACTAAATTTTATATTTCCTGGAGTGGGAATCGAGCCCACAACCTGTCGCGTTTACAGTCGCACGCTTGTGCCTCTGCGCCATGACAGGCGTTCTACAGAGCGTTCGTTGTCTAATGACAATCAATGCCTCAATTCGGCAAAAATTGGGGAACGGAAATCATGAAAAAGTACGGAGTGTTTGAACACTAGGATCTAGTTTCTTTTGTTTACTAAATAATATATGTCTAATAAATAATTATAAATAAAATAATTTATCATTACTTCATTACTATATATTCCAAAGGTAGGGAATACTATTTAAAATATTGTGAAATCAGGTAGGGTATCGTTATTTCCCTAGCCGATAAGCATCTATAGAATCTAGGCAAGCCATTTCCTGGCACAGGCGAGCTACGAATAACTAAGGAGGAATGTTAGTGGCTTAACATAGAATTTTAAGTAAAAAAAATATTTACGTTTTAATATTTTTTTATATTGGTTTCGTATATTTTCTATTTGGGTTGTTACTTTAAAAATATAGATGATAAATATTTGAATATAAATATTACAGTTAATGTTATGAATTCTAGTTTTTTATATATAATCAAGCCGTCATTATAAAATGTATGATAAATGAGAAGTAATTTTTTTTATTTCTTAATATTTTAACAAAACTATTTTAAGCATGGAAACTTCTTAACGGTTCTTGTTTAATAATGGTAATATCGGAAATCAAAATAATGAAGTGGAAGTTTGAATGAACGAATTTGAAAGCAAAAAAATGAATTTGATATTTAATAAAAAAATACTTATATAAATAAGATTTTAACAAAAAAGAAAATCAACTTCAAATAAAATGTTTCAAAAAGTAAAATTATTACGAATAACTCCAAAACTACCGCTTATATATATAGAAAAAGAGACCACAACAGAAGCACTAGCTATAACATAAAAAACGAATCATTAAAACTGCGTCACCCAGTAAAAAGTTACATAACCTCCTTTTTTCAAATCGGTTAGATAAAACGTCATCATTCCATTCTCGCCATACAATTTTGTAAGTGCAGTGGTTAGTAAATCGCCTTTCATATATTGAGTGCATTTTCATAGTCGAAGTGCCCGCTTGGCCACTTGTTAAGAAAATGTATTGGTACGGAAATCATGAGTAAATCGCTATCTTTTATAGTTATGGGAAATGGCTTCATTTTCACTATGAAATTATGGTAGAACTTCTGAAAATTGTGCACTTATTTTGAGTGAATGTACTTCCGAAATCTTAGGCATTTTTTTTTGCTATTTAAATAATACTTTTAACGTTATTGTTATGGTTAAATCAATTATAACATGATATAAGGAAAAAATAATAATGAATAGGAAGTATTACAATTTTCTTTAATTTATTTAATTTAATTTTAACCAATTAGAATTAGTCGGAAATTTGGCGGAAAGTGGGAAACGGAATTGTTGTAAGAGAACGGAGTGTCTTAACTCTAGGTTCTCTGGTTCCCTCTGCCTACCCTGCTATATGTGGGATACAGCGTGAAGTTAAAAAAAAAGTATCCATAAATTTAATTTAATTTTAGCCTTGTGTCAATACACTCCGTTCACCGCTTTTCGTGCGAATTCAAGATATTGCAAGTGAGTAGCGGCGAAATTGAACTGTGAGCTTTGTATTTAGCGGAATTGTTGCAACCGGAAATCGAACCCACAACCAATCACATTTACTTTCAATGTACTACGATGGCTTTACTTTAGTAACTTATCACTAAGTAATTTTGGTAAAAACTAAATGATTCAAATTTTATCTAACATTTTATAAAGACAAGAACCATAATACGGTAATTAACAAATCAAAAACTAACCAAAATAATAAGAAACAGTATAAAAATGTTAAAACGAACATACTCGTATACTCAATTATACAAAAAGCAAATAAAACTTGAAGTTTAGAGCGCTAAAGAGATCTCAGCCACTTTTACACACTTAAATTCACGTAATTACTTTAAAATTACACCTGAGCCGAAACGAGTTAAACTCATTAGCTAAGAAGCCTAATGAGATTTGATGGAATGAAAAAAGGGCAATTGCATGTAGTGGCCCTGATTTTGTTTAAATTTTGGATTTTTGAATTTACTTCATTTATGAAAACGGTGAACGGAGTGTCTTCATACTAGGTTTTTTTTTATCACTGCTTCTGCTCTGGTAAAGATGATCTGCTGTTCGGGATAAAGCATGAAGATTGTTTTTTATGTGTAAATAACGAAAAAACGACACGAAGAGAGACTGACTGGAATTTTTGATTTATTTG
Organism: Philaethria dido; assembly: GCA_033558755.1. Lineage (NCBI taxonomy): Eukaryota > Metazoa > Arthropoda > Insecta > Lepidoptera > Nymphalidae > Philaethria > Philaethria dido. The sequence continues at coordinate 202,937 of JAKGSA010000649.1, forward strand.
GAAGATGTTTTTTGGAACGGAGTGCCTTGATATTAAGACCTTCCTTTCGACCACTACTATGCGGGTTAAAATGTGAAACGTGTTTTTTGAAATGAAACTGATTAGAATCGTTGTCATTTGCAACTCTATGTAACGAAAAAAACGTCACAAGAAGAGACTGACTAGAAACTTTCTTTGGAAGACCTTAGAATGTCTTGATACTAGTGTCTTTTGACCATTTTGCTATAAGGAAAAAATTTGAAGCGTGCTTTTTGAAATGAAATTTGCAAGAATTGAAGTATGGATCGAAAAAGCAAGGCTAAAAAAGACAAACATATATACGATTTTTTGTGAGTCCTCACTGGCTGCCTGAATGCAATGTCTCAAATCGAGAAAGTGGAAAACGTAGTGTATTAACACTAGATTCTCTATAACTACCGTGCTAAGCATAAAAGTACAAAAAAAGACATTAAAAGACGATATATCTTTGATTCGTTTAGTTTCGACTGACAAAGATTTAGATAAAACTAAATAATAATAAATGTATGGACCAATTCAATCTAGATGGCATCGTGTGTACATTTCATGGAGATTGCTTCAGTATGTGAAGCGTGAAAATGGTTCAAGCGAAGACTTCTTTTTGCTATACTGTTGCCCGCGATTTGTATTGTATTTACATATATATTTCATTGTAATGGTGGAATTTATTTTATATTAGCTTATATAGGTAGAACTCTTAAGTGTTCTATCTCAATATCGTAGGTTCTAATCCGGTTACAAAAATATTGATGTAAGTGCAATTTTCATATTTCTTTCAAACTGCATATATATTGTTTTTTATCTTCACGCTGTATCCCGCATATAGCAGGGTAGGCAGAGGGAACCTAAGAACCTAGTGTTAAGACACTCCTTTCTCTTACAACAATTCCGTTCCCCACTTTCCGCGGAATGGAGGCATTGCGTGCTGAGTGGCGGAACTCAACGCCGCGCTTTGCCTTGTTACCAAACCCAGGAAATGAAAATACTAACATTTCCTGGAGTGGGAATCGAACCCAGAACCTGTTGCGTTTACAGTCGCACGCTTGTGACTCTGCGCCACGACAGGCGTTAAGCATATATTATATATTGTAATATACAAAATATTATATTCTATTCACAACATCCAATACTTGAAAAGTCATAAAAAAGTAGTTGAAAATAGACGAAAAGTGGATATAAAGTTATAACACAACACTTATTTACCTAAAGATAAGTATAGATTTTTGTGTCCTGCATATAGAAGAGCAGTCAAGAGATTCTCCATCAAATTTACATACATGAAATTATATACCAAGGCTCAATAGGACTGCCCCCAAAATTTTAACCGTGCCGGTTGTGGATTCAAATCGTACATGGGTAAATAATTATGCATAAATCATGTTCATTTCCCCATTCTAATAATAAGACAAATATACTTAACTTACAAAATCAAAAGCACAAAGCAGAGAACGGAGTGTCTTAACTGTCTTTCTTCTTTGTTATG
>JAKGSA010000649.1:204536-235860 GCA_033558755.1 Philaethria dido
TATATATATATATATATATATATATATATATATATATATGTACGTCCGTTAGAAGCATTTATTCTATAAACTGATGGCCATGATTAGCAGTGACAAGAGGAACGACAGCACACCTGGCGCTGCTTACGTAGAGGACCTAAGGAACGCTCGTTCAGCTTTATTGTGGACGTAACAGTAAAAATTGTGTTTAAGAATCCTTATCCGTAGGGAGCCTTAGGAATTGGAATACGTTTTCTTTTTCTAATATATTTGTTTAGAATAAAATGCCAAATTTAGGGCTATTTTTCTTGATATCATCGTTTAGGCAGAAAGGTACTTTTCTACCTAAAAGGTAAAGACAAAAGCCGTAGTGGTACAGTGCGATAGCGTCTGGTCGTTAACGCGATTGGTTTAAGGTTCGATACGGCTCTCACTTAGAAGAATGATTTTTATTTATTTTTTATATATCTCTCTGACTCCACTACTAGGGATAAATAATAAAGTAAGTATTTTCTATTTTTCACTCTAGTAAAACAACAGAGCGTTTAATTCTATTACTTAACACGCAATGTCTCTCATTCTAGAGAACAGCGGTGGACGGAGTGTCTTAACATAAAGTTCTCTCTACCCTGCTGTGCAAGTTGAATGGAAATTTTATTTTGCTCATAAGTTGCTAAATTTTTTAATTTATTTTCTTTCTTATTTCCGTTTAAATAAAAGTGCTTTGACTTTGCGTGATTAAATCAATTAAATATATCATTTTTAATAAGCATCAAACTTCCTTTCCTTTAGATAGTAAAAAAAAGCAGAATTAAATACTCTACTATATTTTCTAGTCCTTATTGATATTACATTAAAAATACAACAATATTACGAACACAAAAATCTCTCTCAGTAAATATTATCACTAAGTGCATTTGTAAAATTTTTGAAGTGCCATTATAATCCTTTTAGAGGACGACTATAAACGGTTTTTTAAAACAGGATTTTAAGCACAATGAAACATAAAAAAACCCAGTCATCGTTACAGTCACTCATAGAATATTCAACAGAGCTTCCCAAATGAATTTATAACTACTTTTTTTTGTGGTTTTGGACCAAAATTCTTATTTTTTTTTAAGTAAACAATGCTTGATTTTAGTTTCAGTTTAAATTTTGTGACTTTAACGCTTTAATGTGAAAATTATTAATATAATATAAATATTCTTTACTTTAACTTCAGTCTGTATCCTGCATATAGCAGGTAAAGCAGATAACCTGAGAACCTGGTGTTTAGACACTCCGTTCTATTAAGATTTCCATTTCCTATTATATGATATATACAAATAAATTGATAAATATTACTAATATTGGAATATTACTGATAAGTAATGCAAAAATTAACAATCAAATTCCAATGAACGAAAAAGATTCTATTAAAATTAAGAAACATAGCTTCACGCTGTATGCTGCGCCACGAAAGACGTTAAAATTAACCTCGCAAATAAAGTCACCTTAAATCTATTGAGATACTTTTTGACATTTTTTGTTCATAATCAATAATATGAGCAAAGCACAAGGTATCAAAAAAATTGACTTCCACCAATAATATGACGTTTACTTAAAATTGATTGAAAATAATCCATAAATTAAATAATTAATATCTCCCCAGTGTAGCTAAATCAATTTTTCCGCATTTCAAAGCGCAATATTTCGGAGCTAAGTGGAAAGAGGAGTAAGAGGTTTTTTGGCAGTAAGTTCTTTTCTTCGCTGAGGGAGTTCTTTCCTTCTTATATGTGAGAGATGATAAAGTAAGAGAATATAGTGCCTTATCACTTATCATTTTAACTATATTATGATAAGGAATTCATAGTAAATATGCATGAAAATACACGTTTCATCAATATAATTCAACAAACAATTGATACGAAGCGACGATCAATAAGAGCGGTGAGTCGTGATAACGTACACAAACCTTTGCATTCAAATATTAGTTTTAAATATATTAACTTATTAACTTGTTGCTTAATATATTTGAAGAACATAGCAATATATTGATAATATCTAGATTTTAAGCGGCGAACGGAGAGTTTTAACACTAGGTTCACTATGACTACAGGATTAAGCGTGAAGCTGCTTATAGATTATACTTTTCAAGTCATGGAGTAAAATTATCAAAATAGCAGAGATCCTAGTGTCAAGATACTTCGTTTTCTGCTTTCAGCTCGAAACCCAAAATTATATATGTGAAAGTTTATAGGGATGTTTGTTACTCTTTTACGCAAAAAGTACTGAATAGATCTAAATGAAACTACAATAATATAGCATTATTCATCATAACATAGGCGAAAATAATTAAAAAGGCCATCGTGGTAAAGTGGAACAGCGTCTAACTGTCAGCGTGATTGGTTATGAGTTCGATTCCCACTTCGGGGGAACTTAAATTATATTTTAATTATTTTAATTATCTCCTCTCTATTAAGACAAAGCGCGGCGTTCAGCCACTCAACCATAAAACAGAGAACGTAGTGTTTTAACACTAGATTCTCTATGACTACCCACTTCACGCTTTATCCCGCATAGCAATGCGGGATAAAGCGTGAAGCCTAAAGATTTTATATAATTTTTTAATAATAGTAAGTATGTAATTTTAAATAATTTCTCAAGAAATAAAAAGGTATACACAGTATATAGTGTCGGCATACAAATAACAATGATGGCTTTGCACCTGGTGCTCTGTTTACGACCCACACTCCCCACTGTACTTGAAGTTTATTGTTAACGTTGCTACAAAAATCATCTTTCTATTATACGATTTAGTTTTACATCTTTATATGGCTTAGCGAAATTAGGTAATAATATTAACTAATGGTATATAATAAACTAAATAAATTTTAGGTTTGAAGGAAAAAGAGTTGTTTTTATAGTAAGGAGAGACAGAGAGAGAGTTTAGTGCCAAGACAGTCCGTTTTACTTTCTGTCTATATAAACATTGCGTAGCGGAACTTAACGCCGCGTTGATCTTGTTAAATATTCCCTCAAATGATCGAGCCCACGAACATCGTATGTACAGCCAAATACTGCCATATTGCAATACAGTAGTTTATTTAATTGTTTTTCTTATTTAAAATCCCTTATTTATCATGGAATAGTTGGTAATTGTAATTATAAATGTTTATGGCCATTTTATTTTTAGCGTCAAGCTGTATTCCGCACATAGCAAAGTAGAGAGAGAGAACCTGAGAACCCAGTGTTAAGACACTCCGTTCTCATAAGATTTCCGTTACCCACTCTCCGCCAATATATGTCATAGATCAAAATAACATATAGGCTACAATATATAAAGACTGTATAATTTCACCATAATATAACAAAAAATATCAACTAACAAATAATATAAAAGAACGACCCATAATAGAAAAAAGAACAGACCTTTAATAAAAACATTTCATAGTATCAAAGTACATGTAAAGTCATTTCTACTGTACATATAGTAGGAAAATGAAACCAAATACAGCATAGATTCAATATTTTCCACTCACAGCCATGGCATAAAGTTCCAAGCGAGATATTACGCAGATAAAAACTAGAATTTATGTCTCTGCATCACACTTAACCGTTGTTCCACTAAAATTTAGAAAACCTAGACGAAAAGGTATTTCGAGAGACTGTGCTTGTCTAAATTTCGTGTTATGTAGGGCTCATATATTTATATACTGTTTATTACATATATATTGACCTATATATAATTCATTATGAACTAATAATATAAAATTATAGACGAGTATATAAAAAAGAGGCAATAACTATGATATTATGATATGTATGTATATTTAATTAGCAATTTTACTAAAATTTGTATCATTTTCAATAATTTAAAGTAAATTTGTACGCTGTATACCGCATATAGCAGGGTAGGCAGAAGGAACCTAGTGTAGACACTCCGTTCCCCACTTTCCGCCGAATTGCGTGCTGAGTGGTGGAACTCAACGCAGCGCTTTGCCTTGTTACCAAACACAACCTGTCGCGTTTACAGTCGCACGATTTCGCCTCTGCCTTCATTTAATTTACAAAGGTATCCAATTAACATTACAAAAAAAGGATAGTGACAAAACACTCCGTTCTCTCTTAATCCAAAAATTATAACCAAATCTTCATAACTTTAAACTTTAATTCACACCACCTAATATTTAGTTTACCATAAACCAAGAAACTCAATATATAATATGCGAAAAAGATTTATTACATCAACACATTTCTATGCCAACATGAGGATAGCTCATTTAAATATGTATAAAGCTATAAACAACCGGTATTATTTTCAGGGTTCGTAACTTCGGGGATATTACACATTCGCTGATCTAAGATATTGTATTCTTATATTTTTTTGTTTTATTCTGTTTTTTCAGTTCAGTTCAGTTCAACTGGAGAATATAATTCGATACGCTCGTTTTGGTAACATTTTGATGGGTTTAGGATGCTTTCTTATATATAAAAGGTGCGTGATCGATGTTTATATTTTTAGAAATGCTTATATGATCTTTAATATATTGTTTTGAGGCATGTCGTAGTGCAGAGGCACAAGTGTGCGACTGTACACGCGACAGGTTGTGAGTTCGATTCCCACAATCGGAAATGACAGTATTAAATATTTATAATGATTTATATTTAATATTATCATTTACTTGCATTGGTCATAAGGTAAAGCGCGGCGTTGAGATCCGCCACGCAGGTTGCATTGCCTCAATTTGGCGGAAAGAGGAGAACGGAATCTTAATAGAACGGAGTTTTTTAACACTAGGTTCTCAAATTCACTCTGCCTACCCTGCTATGTGCGTGAAGCTAAATATATATATATATATATATATATATATTTATTTATTTGTTCTAATAAATATTTATATTGTTTTATTTGTTCTATATAACCATAAGGTTATTGTAGCGCAGTGGAACTTCTGTCTGTAAATTCGATGGATAATGAGTTGGATACCCAGAGGGGCTGATTCAAATAGGTTCATATTTTTATACGTGTTCGTAAAAACAAATTCCACATAGTTCTATTAAGTCTCTGCCTTTGTAAGAGCTTCTTAAGGCATAAAATATTTTATATCATGGAGTGATTCATCACAAATTACTTCCTAGAACTAAAATACCTTCTAGAACTAAACTATTTATGCGAAAAATGAAAAACAGAATTAAAAACAATTATACGTATGTTAGTACATTCCACAAAAGACGTAAGTTCGACTATTTGCGTTCATTAAATATGCTTCAACGACTTTATGATGAGGCATGTCATGTCATTTCATTACGGGCAAAGTCAATATGTCTGTTTGTCCAACTTTGAAAAAAACAAGTTTTTGTTTGCCACGTCGTCGGTGGTAAACAAGCGAAATTGCTTTCTGTTAACCAAGAAGGTCGATTGTGTTACCTATAACAATATTTGGAAGGTAAATGTAAAGATCATATTGAATTTTAACTCATAAACTATACTATAAAATATATAAAATATTTATGTATGTTTAGAATATATTTTCTACAACAAAGACCATAAAGGCGTGGTGAAAGTTTCTGATTGTCTGTAAAGGCGATTGGTTATGAGTTCGATATCCAATCGGGGAAATGATTACGCTTTAAGTAATTCTCCACTCTGATAAGACTTATAAGACTGGTTGTAAGGTCAAAGTTGAAGTCAAACTTTGGAAGGTGTTGGGTTTAGCCCCTCAACAAATTTTGGGTGGAAAAGAGAACAGAGAATTTTAGCACTATGCTTTCTTTAACTACTATTAACTACGTGAAGTTCTTAATGTTACTCATATACAAATTTCAGACTTCGCTCAACCACTATTTCACTTAGCTTATTTCGCTTTATGCCTATCTAAACCAGCTAAGCATTTATTTTAGCACTAAATTGTATACGTCTTTAAACCCAGAATTGGCGTATCTTTATCAAAATCTTAAACGCCATCACAATTGCGTCAAAAATATGGTAATTAGTAAACAAAATAACTTGATTACCATCTCTCAAACATGCATGGTCAAGCTATAGCATAAATATATCAAATCTTAAATCCCTGTCTGATAATATCACCCTTGTAAGATAGCAATCGTTACTTCAATTTGTCGGAACGGTACACGCGCAATAACCGTTCGTATGCAAATGCAATACAAGTTTTAATCGTTTCCAAACTGAAGCTCGAGGCATCCTTTTCGATGGTTCAACAAATTTCTATAATGGGAAGGTTTTTTGGTAGAAATCATGATTACGCCTGTCGTGGCGCAGAGGCAAAAGCGTGTGACTGTAAACGCGACAGGTTGTGGGTTCGATTCCCACTCCAGGAAATGTAGTGTTTTCGTTTCCTGGATCTGGTAACAAGACGAACGCGGCGTTAAGTTTCGCGTTTCAGCACGCAATGCCTCAATCCAGCGGAAAGTAGAGAACGGAATTGTTAAAAGAAAACGAAATTTCTTAACATTAGGTTCTCAAGTTCCCTCTGCCTACCCTGCTAAGTGCGGGATCCATTGTGAAGCTAAAATAATCATGATTATGTAGATATTTCTTGTTAAATGTAATATATGTTTATTTTAAATTCGCTGGTTTGGTAAAATATTGCGCGGCGTTGTGTTCCGCTAGCTTTTTAAAAGCGGAGAACAGAGAGTCTTGACATTTGATCTCTCTATCTATCCTTCTGCTTAGGAAAACGCTTGATGCTGAAGCTGTTTGTCAGATATAAGTATATCAACTTAGCCCTGAGATTATAACAAAAACTCATAAAACAGTGAAAAGTTACTAATTCTTTAAATCCAAATTACTCAATTTTAACTTGAGTTGCGAATAGCAATCGCCAAAACAAGAAAAAGACGATTTGTTGCCGGCCATCTAATAAATATGGGTATATAAGTTTACTTCTTTTATTTATGCGAGAACATTTGTATTATAAATAGGCATTTAAAATGCAAACTCAATTCAAGCGGTATTCAGAAGGTTTTTTACTTTATTTATTTTTTAGCTTCACGCTGTATCACGCACTTAGTAAGGTAGGCAGAGGGAAACAGAGAACCTAGTGTTAAGACACTCCGTTCCCCACTTTCCGTTGAATGAAGGCATTGGGTGCTTAGTGACGGAACTAAACGCCGCTCTTTGTCTTGTTGCCAGACCCAGGAAATGAAAATACTAAACTTTTACATTTAATTAGAATGATGCTAGTAGTTATAACTCACGCTTATTCTCCTACAGCGCGCATACGAACAGCGAGCAAGACACTCCGTTCTCTTTTAACATTTCCGTTTCCCTACTTTCCGCCGAATTGAGGCATTGCGTGCTGAGTGGCGGAACTCAACGCCGTGCTTTGCCTTGTTACCAGAGCTAGGTAACGGAAATATTTAATATTAAATATTATTTAATATTTTTATTTCCTGAAGTGGGGATCGAACCCACAATCTGTCACGTTTACAGTCGCACGCTTGTGCCTCTGCGCCACGACAGCCTCGCCTCGCGCCTCGCGCCTCTTATTTTATTTTAAGTAATATAATATTATCTCCACGAACACTTTTCATACCCTTTCATAATATAAAAAATACTTTATGGCGGCGCAATTTAAGGAAATTTGCATCAAGTAATTTAGTGGTATCTATATTACTTTTTCATTCGGCCACTTAAACACAAACGAATTAAACAACTAAAAAGATTGTGATCTTTATATTTATTGTTATTATTTCTTGTTTTTTGTGTAATAAAAAAGTATTTTTTTAAATGAAACACTAAAATATTTTTTAATCTATCTAATTTTTTATGAATAATGACAAATGATGCCATAGTAAGAGATTATATGACTAAAAAACTGTCAGTTAAATACTTGTTGTTTGCATTTGTTATATATTTAGGTTATATATAGATTGAGTTCTGGCGAAACTGGTCATTAGCTCATTATTGAAGTACATACATACATACATACATAGCTTCACGCTGTATCCCGCATATAGCAGCGTAGGCAGAGGGAACCTAGTGTTAAGACCCTCCGTTCCCCAGTGGCGGAAATCAACGCCGCGCTTTGCCTTGTTACCAAACTCAGGAAATGAAAAATTCCAGTTCTTGGAGTGGGAATCGAACTCACAACCTGTCGCGTTTACAGTCGCGCGCTTGTGCCTCTGCGCCACGACAGGCGCGATTATTGAAGTAATAAAAGAATACTCAACACTAAGTCCCAATTCTTAACGCAGTGTCTTGACAATAGGATATCTGGCTATGCTATGCGAAATAACGCGCGTTTCTTAATATTAATGAATATTTATGACTGATTTTTGGAGAACGGAGTGTCTTAACACTAGGTTCCCTCTGCCTACCTGCTGTACGCGGGATACAGCGTGAAACTATGTATGTATGACTGTTTTTTATTACTATACATTTATAAATTTAATTTGTTGCAATGAAATGTAAAATATCGAAAACCAAATTCGAACTTACCACGAAACTATACACCCAACCACAATATATATTCAGGCTTAAATACTTTCACAATTAAAACATAACATTAAAACGAGTCATTTAAAACTTAAAATTTACTCAAGCCCATTAAGAACCAGGTCAACATCAACTCATAGCTTAAACACTTGGTACCTGCGCCAAAAATAATAATAAAAAAAAAACGTTACGCCTAATTTAAAAAGCTACATTGTCTATGGCAAAGTGCAAAAACACTCATCCCATTCACGTAACGTAATGACAGCCCTAACACGACAATTCCATTCACACAGGGCTGTCACTCATTAGCATATGTACATAAAGAGTCGCTCATTGGCCGCCATGTTTGGATTGCAGACATTTTGTGACGCCATTTTTATTAATTAAAAACTGCGCTTTTTTCACCAACATAATTGTTTTGAAAATGTTTGTACGGATTTTACGCGGCAATTTCTGGGCAAGTGTCATTTTAATCGTTTGTTTATTTGTTAAGGTTGAGTGAAATTAGGTTATCAAATTTTTGTATAGAATTGCTTCGAATTTTGCATGTTCCACACACAGTAACGGCTTGAACGTGCTCTCGCAAAATATATGTGTCAAAGTATTAGTTACGCCTTTTAATAAATTGTTTGATGGTTACGTAAATCTTTTAATCGATTTTATGGTGTTTCATTTGATTTTGAATTTTTATGTAAACATTTGTAATACTTTATTCGTAATCTAAGAAATACAATATACATATAAACCTTAGATGTATATGTGAGTTTTTATATAAGTTTAACAAAACGAAATATAAAACCTATTGTTACAAAACTTAAAATAGACCAACGTATTTAAAAATTCGGCGGAAAGTGAGGAACGGAGTGTCTTAACACTAGGTACCCTCTGCCTTCTCTGCTATATGCGGGATACAGCATGAAGCTATGTATATATTTAAAAATCAATACCGAATAAGAAATAACAAACTAAAATATAAGCTAACCTTATCACAATATAAAAATAAAAGCGCAATGAAATGTAAATTTTACTAAATATAGTATTCCGATTTCGTCCTGTATCCGCAAGACCTAGTCGAGAAAGCTTCTCGAGTAAATAAAAATACGAATATATTGAACACCCGAGGGATGGCCAATATCTCCTGGATTCGTATCTGTGTACGTATGTAAATGCACCGTTTAGTTTGTCGATGTCGATATTTTTAAACGTCACTAGCTACAATTTTATATAATTGGATGGAATTATGACTTGTTATGGTCTAATTAAGTTTGTAATTGTTGAAAATATTTAGTATTTTATTATAAATTCATGGTAATACTATAAAAATTGTAAAACTAGTAGAATCTGTGATATTAAAGAATTCTAAAAATAAGTAAAAGATACCAAAAATATCAGAAAAATCAAAATTAAAGAATCTAAACATATCCAAATAGAAGCTAATAATAAATTATGACATAAATAAATACTATAACATCAATTTCTTGGGCCATCTAACAATTTTCTATCGATAAAAATGCTAATGCACATCTCTCGTTCAGGGAATGATTGGGTTGCCTCGAAACTCGTCTTGGGACTGTAAGTAGATTCTACACAGTTTACCTAAATTCATGACTTCTATGACAGTGGTGTAAGGTTCAAAATAGATGGGAACGTCTCTTTGTGGCCACACCTAAAGCACAATGCTTTTCCTCTTGACTTTATCTCAAATTTCGGATTTGAAACGCTAAATTTTTAGAATTCACATTTACACTTACTCTAAATGGAGTTTGTTTAAATTTATTATGCAAAAACCACTGTATTTTTATACTAATTTTAGAGAATATTTATTTGAAATGTGTTTAACATATAGGGACTGGTGGTGAGTCTACATGAGACATTATGGATGCGATTTTAATCGTTCATGTTGTCTAGATATGAATTTATCTATTTTTACATATGTACATATGTATTTGACATATATCACCTATTTCTTGTATTTGTTTGGTTAACATCAACTTTAAAATATATGTATGAACGTGAAAAAAAACGAATACAATGATAAAAAACACAGATTAAAGGCAAAACTCCTTTAAGAGAAAATTATAAATTTCTTACTATCTCCCAAAGCCATCAGGATCAAATATGACTACCATACATTAAACAAACATACTTAACCATGCACATTCCAAAAGCGGTCTAGATAATGTAAACCAAATCTATAAATTAAAGTCTCTACTAGACCACAATAAAACGCACACCCATCCAAACACCAACATTTTCAGTGTCACATATCGTGATAGGTAGCTGTAAACAAGCAGGGTGGTCCTGCGATCCGCTACTAAGCCAGGATTACGCGATAAGGCGGATTCAAACTTATGATAATTTGCCCCTTTTTACCCGCAACCTACAAGTATACATACATATAACTTTAATTATATATAGACATAGATATTTTTAGTGATAATATTTTGAAACTACCTGTTTATTATGACTGTTTCTAAAAATATTCAGTAGTTTTCTTTATAGTGAAAAAAACTTGTTGATTGGCAAAAAACCTGATGAACATGATTATTGACTTTCTATATGAAAAATTATATTTCACGTATTATAATTTCTCTGTTCTGCTTAGTTAGTAATTATTATTTTGTTGCCATAGTAAATCGTGGAACTCAAGAAAAAAATATAAAATTATTTAAATATAATCATTCTAACGAGCGGGAATCGAATCCATAACCACTCTCTAACAGTCAGCGCCACAATGGCTTTGATAAAAAAAATATGTCAAATATATTACATAACTGTGTAGCCACAAACATTTATCATAAAATGTCCATTTTAAAAACAATATGTTTATAAACGCAGGTAATAGAAGTTTTGTTTTCGTGTAACGATTTCAATAGCACTTAGCTGCTAATATATAGCTCAAGTTCTGGGATAAGCACATCCCTTTATTGCTGTTACGTCCCGTTTTTGTACGAAGTTTTGAAATTATGTGGCGAGAATCAGTGTTTCAGATATTATGCTAGATAAATCAGCGATCAGAATTGAAACCATCGTAGTTCAACGTCTGGCTGAAAAAGTTGAACACCACGATGATTGTGGATTTAGTTTCTACAAGAGTAAAATAAAGCGCAGCGTTGAGTTCTGCCATTGAACAAGTGGATAACTCATGGCATGTCTACGTTACGCCGCTACTTCCAGCGGTAAGAAAAAAACGGAGTGTCTTTACATAAGGTTTTTTTATGGATCAGTGCCTACGAAAAGAAGCGTGAAGCCAAAGAAAATAAAATTAGAAATACTTATTTTTTTTTAACTTAAATCTTTAATATATAATAAAAAATGAAAGGAAGGTCATAATTAACTAAAATAAAAGAGTTTTCTCATTTTTATGACAAAACATGCCATGCAAAAATTGGAAAAGAAAATTTTGTACCTCTAGTTAATTTTAACAACATAGCAAAGTACATAATGTGTTACAATTAGACCAGTATTTAAAGCATTACATTCTTCAGCCTTCTTAAAAATATAACATACAGTTAGAATAATAATATAACCTCATATTTTTACCCATATAGCAGGGTCGGCAGAAAGAACCTAATGTCTAGACGCTCTGTTCTCCGTCTTCTAGCCGAATTCTAGACATTGTGTGTTGAGTGGTGGGACTTAACGCCTTAAAGTAACCATTTAACCGAGCGGGAATCGAACTCAAAACCATCGCATTTACAATCTAACACTGGACCTCCGTCACGATGGTCTTTAGTAATAACTTATGGCAAAAACATATCCAGGAACCATTCATAATATCAACGCTTGTAAAATATATCATAATCGACATTCAATATTATATCAATATATCAAGAAGTCTGGTTCCATTACGAAATACCAAACAGAAGCACAACAAAGCAAGTTCCAATATTTATTGTTATCTATCTGGAATTCTGATCAAAATGGCTTGTCATAGATTTCGGTCAATCGTATGTATATCCCTCGAAGGCGAGGATTACTTTAATACTTTAGGGATTATTCGGAACACAAAGACGGTTGAACGGGTATGACTGATAGATACCGTTAGTGACATTACTACATACTGTACTTTGTATATATAGTTGTGTATATACGTGCAAGATCATATTTTACTGGATTATGTTTTGGCCTATTGGTATTGTAGGTGACAATTGCGAATCAAACGAAGCGAGTTCATTTCCCGTTTAAGACAAACGTTTGGACGATCGGTATTAGGTTAATTTATTAAATTAAATGTTTTAAAATTTCTGATTAACCTATTATATGTCCTGTCTAATTGTGAGACGTAATTTTTTTATTATATTAAATGCATTTTAAAATTACTTGTCACTATCAAGTATTGCAAAAGACGCTGCAAAAAATATTTTTTTTAAAATAATTTTCTACTTAGATACATACATGAAAGCAATTTATTATCATTAGAGTATCAATTCAAATGTTATTCATTGTCTTTTACCTCCAAAAACCACACGCTTTCCAATTGTTCCTTCTTTCACATTGTGAATTACTTATAAAGCCCAATACATAGTTCTATTTAAATAACAAAAGGTATATCCCAAACAAAAGGTATTTTAGAATTTTCGCTTCAGCTAATTTCCTTTGATTCTAACGTTCACCCTTGACCTATCATTTGTTATTATTAACCATAACTGCCACACGAAAATAAAATGTTGCAACCACCTTCTAATGATATGTAAATTATAACTTTATATCCATCGTATTAAGGTGTAGTTTTCTTCGAAAAATATTAGTTATTAGGCGTTTTTCGGGGTTGTTGTGTGTTGTTGGTCTAATTTAATGCTAACAAAATGTTAGGATTGCGTGTTACAAGCTACTTTTGCTTTGCATATATTACCCATTGGTATGCATAATACCAGTTCTAAGTTTAACTCGAAATATTTCTGATATTGCAAATCTAGTTTGATGACTTACAATCAAGTTTCCTTAATGTTTGTGTTTATATTTTGTTTGTAATTTGTCATATGAGCTATTAACGCACAAGTCGATTAACTTCCCATGTCATATAAAATGGTAGCGTACTGACGATTATTTTTTTGGATATTCTTCTTATTGATTTTGTATACTGTTAGATGAAGTATATATCTGAGTTTAAGCCTATTAAAGTAATTAATTCAATTTATATTATGTGGCGGGACTCAACGCCGTGTTTCGCCTCGTTACCAGAGCGAGGAAATGAAAATATTAATTATTAAAATATTAAATATTTTCATTTCCTGGAGTGAGAATCGAATCCACAACCTGTTGCGTTTATAGCCACACGTTTGTGCCTTTGTTCCAAGACCTGTATGGCCTCTTTTTGTATTTTTGTGTAAATTAGCATTAATATAACGTAAGTCTTCTCTACTTGACTTACTTATATAAGACTAAAATATTTATAATTTTCAAATTATGCTAAGAAATATCTTCTTTTCGTCAAAAACTAGATCACCAGTATTTCATTTGAGTCAATATGTCAATAACTTAAGAAATAGTAAAAATAGTTCAGCTCAATTAAAATAGAAAGTTAAGCAAAGACTACACTACGAAAATAAGAGGTTCATCTGATACTATTTTCAAAGTAAGTCATGTATTTTGATCTGCAAGTCTATTTTGAACGTGAAGTTTAATTAATATGAGCGACCGAGAGATTAGATTGGACCTGGATTAGGCCAATTTTGACGAGACTGGCTGAATAGGGAGGACGTGGCATTAAATTATACTTGGGCGAATTTTTTTATTAAAAATAAGTTCCTTGTCTGCTTCTTCACGTTTATTCCGCATAGCAGGGCAAATAGACAGGACGTAGTGTCAAGACACTCCGTTCTCTGCTTTCTGATTGCGGGTTGAGTAGTCTGGATATGGATCTTAACATCGTGAAAAATAAAAATAATTGAAATATAATGTATCCCCGAGTACGGATCGAACCCTCAACTATCGTGTACTGAGTGTGTTGTTCCACTGCCCCACAATTGCCAATAAATATAGATTTGAGTGTGTTTGTTCATCAGAACCTCTGTAACTTACTGAGTTTTTATTTCATCTTACTGTTAGCATATATGATGATGTCATCCTAGACGTATCTGTCGGCGATATATTGGTATATTGTTGTACAGGATCCATTTTCACAATCAAAATGCAGGTTTATAGGTCTTAGTTCATTTTCAGGATGGCTAAGTTATTTTATTACTTGCTTATAATATTTATTACAAATATATTCTTTAATATTCAAATACAACTTGATGCGTTGAATACAGAAATCGAAGAGTGTCAACTAAATAAATCTTAAAGTTTATATAGTAAACACAGTAACTTGGTGGGGGTTTCGTGAGAAACTTACAAAATAGACCTTAATGACATTTAAAAGGAATGTGAGCTTAACTTACAAGGGCTGTTTTCAAGTGCTTGAGGAATGTTAGCTTATCGACAAAAACTTACAAATATAAATATTATTTTAAATAGTAAGTGGAGGCTGTCAACTCTATTTTAACTTATGGGAACACAACTAATGCAATACTCATGTTAATATAAATATTTAGAGAAATATTAAGTGGAGAGTTGTCAGCTCATAAAAATGCAATGCAGACGGCAATATAAGTGTTACTCTAAACTACGAACATTTTAAACATTTTACTAACTTAAACTAAAGGAAATACAAATCTTAAATATAATTAACAATTTTAAAATAATAAAATAATTACATATAGAATTGCGCCCATATATCCGTCGACGGCGACACACTGATTTGCCAGGTATCATCCGCGCGAATATGTTATAGTACGTAAGTGTGTGCGCATACACAGACGCACTCTCTCGTCCGCTCGTTCCTTATTCCAATGGAACGGAGTACCGCTACGTTAGCAAATATACAGAATAAATTAAAATATCATTTTAAAATGTAAAATTAATCAACGTAATATTGATAACATTATCAATTTACCTGCGAATCTTGACAAATTGATAGAGAGAGGCCCCATAAAGGCAATTTGGTACAAGAAATAACTTTAATTATAAATTTTGTGGATAGAGTTACTTGGGAAGACAACAAATGAAATGTATTTAATTGATAAACTTTATACGCAGATCGTGTTTTAGATTGAGAAGCTTTGAATAAAATGACAGTGATATCAATCTAGTCTGTCAAGAAAGAAATCGAATGTCTTTGTGCTCAATAAATCTACTGAAACGATGTGTTTGGAATAATTATTAAGATTTTAACAAAAAAGGGAGAACCGACTTCAAATGATGTGCACTCGAAGTTATTTCAACTTCTATTATGATTAATTATTACGAATAACTCAAAAACTACTAAAACACTTCAGATCTTAACTAAATTTGAATACATACATACATACATACATACATACATACATACATACATACATACATAGCTTCACGCTGTATCCCGCATATAGCAGGGTAGAAAGAGGGAACCTAGTGTTAAGACACTCCGTTCCCCATTTTAAATTTAAATGAGACCACATAAGACGCATTAGCTATCATATAAAATAATGCAATACAAAATTGTGCGGTAATATGTATAAAAAATAGACGAATGGAGAACCTCCACATATATTAATGTCGGTTAAAAATTGTAGTGATATCAATTTAGTCTGTCGAGAAAGAAATCGAATGTCTTCGAGTTCAATAAATCTCCTGCAATGATGTGTTTGGAATAATAATTAATAGTCTGCCTGCGTTTTTTTAGTATTGAAAAAAAAAATAATTTTAGCTTTTTTTATGTTAATAGTCATTTAGGTGAAATTTTTGAAACTATGACTCCCGGCGAATGTGGTTTTGGATTCGAATTGTAAGATTAAGATAACATCTAAGAAGTAGTGTAAGTAGTTTGCTCAGATAAACTTTTTTTAAATGAAAGAAATTAGTGTCCATACACTCTGTTCTTCACTTACCACCCAAATTCGAAATTTAGCGTGTTGAGTGGAACTCAACGCTGAATTGTGTTAGCAGAGGGGAAAAAATAATTGATGTGTTAATTGACCCACATACTAGAGACTTTAAATACTTTAAAGCCTATGTTCTAAAATATTTAATTAAAATTACTAAATATTTTAATATTGAGTACGCCTTTCAGTACAACTACTGTAAAAAAAACTGTAAAGTCGAAATTAAGCCTCCGCCTTTTGAAGTCGTTGACAAAGATTTGAAATCATAACATATAATGTAATACATAAAGCAAATTAAACATATATAAAGTAAGAAGAAAGATGAAACAATTTAATCATTTTTAAATTAAATTATTTTGTGTAGCCAAAGTTAGGGCGAAGTCCTCAACGTCACCTCTGACATTTGAAAACTAATTTACTTATAAAATCTTTAATACAACTTTATAATATATTTTATATATTAATGAACTTTTTTTTTTTTTAATCTATTTTTATTTAGGGGCTTTTTAAGTACTATAGATACAAAAATGTCAGCCCCATCGTACCCTTAAGAAAAAACTTACAGCACATAAACAATAAAAATTAATAAATTTCCTTAATCTAAACACACTACTTATATTTAAATTTATAATTAATGAACTTTAATAAAATAAAATATGACAAAATAGAATAAAAAGCTTCACGCTTTATAGCATAGCAGGGTAGTAAGAGTAGATCTAGTGTTAAGACACTCCGTTCCCCACTTTCCGCCAAATTGAGGCATTTGCGTGCTGAGTGGCGGAACTCAACGCCGCGCTTTGCCTTGTTACCAAACCCAAGAACTGAAAAATTTCACGTCCTGGAGTGGGAATCAAGCCCATAACCTGCGTTAATTTGTCAATTAAAACACCTCCCACGTAAAATATCCTGAAGCTGAACATTTTTTTAAAATTAAAATCAGTTCCTTAGAAAGAGATGCAATTATTTGTCTTTCTATAGCAAATACATAAAAATATGATATTTAACCGAAAATCGAAAAATGCCATACTACTAAAGTGCAACCTATACTTCGAAAGTATTCATTTCTTCAATGTATAAGACATTTATTTAGTAATTTTAAATAAATTTACTTTAATAGAACTCTACACACAAAAAAGCAGCTTCACGCTGTGTTTCATATAACAGGATAGTCAGAAAGAGCCTAGTGTTAAGACACTCCGTTGACTTTCGCTCTAATTCGAGATATTCCACGTTCAGTTGCGGAACTCAACGCCGCGCTTTGTCCCACCAACTCTGTATATAATCGATAAAGCCCATTAACATTTTATTATGGTAACACCAGCTATACAAGTAAAAATTTAATATTAACCTCAGTTCTGCATACAAATAAAGCAAAGCTTAATTTATGATTGTAACGTTATTCCGGCCACATGTACAATATGGGCATTGCTCTGAATAATATATATGAGTTAAAAATACAAGACGAAAGCATAAAAGTTGTAATAAACTTTAACTGGATAAAGTGTTACGATTTATGTTAATATTTAAAATATATTTTTGTTATTGTAATTTTCTTTCGTTATACTAACAGCGCGGCGTTGAGTTCCGTCACTTGACATGTAATATTTCGAATTAGGACGGACAACAGTGGACGGAGTGTCTTGACACTAGGTTCTCTCTGTAGAGAAGACGTAGGTCTTCTATGCGGTATAAAAGGCTGCTGCTTTTACATTCATATATACAAACACAGCTTCACGCTGTACCCCTCATGTAGCAGGGTAGGCAGAGGGAACCTAGGGTTAAGACACTCCCCCACTTTCCACCGAATCGAAGTTACCAAACCCAGGAAATGAAAAATTCCATTTCCTGGAATGGGAATCGAACCCACAACCTGTCGCGTTTACAGTCGCACGCTTGTGCATCTGCGCCAGGACAGGCGTCATATTATTATTTATTGGTATTAAATCCACATATAGTATATTTCTTGGATACATTACGAAGCAAGATCTTCATCTTTTATCTCTAATAACATGACTTAATGCCATATACATATAGAAACTTATAGTATAACAAAGGTTTGCACTCAGCTTGCTAATACGTACGTTACAACTCGCTATTTTGACCTCACCGAGCCCCGTTAGAATATATTTGAATCGATCCTTAATAAGCTATTTCTTACTTATCCAAAGTTGATATGATAGTCACGTTTTGATACCTGTAAAGAAAAATGTTTATGTTATTATGGAAATTGAATTGAAAATCATATTTGATGTTGAATTACAAATAGAATTGTTGTTTTGTTGTATCTCAATAATTTTTGCTTCATGCCTTTTCCTGCATACCAGAGAGAACCTAGTGTCTAAAATATTGTTTGTTGAGTGGAGGAATTACTAAATACATAGCTACATACATAGCTTCACACTGTATCCCGCATATAACAGGTTGGGCAGAGGGAGCCTAGTGTTAAGACACTCCGTTCCCCACTTTCCGCTGAATTGAGGTATTGCGTGCTGAGTGGTGCAACTTAACGCCGCGCTTTGCCTTTTTACCAAACCTAGGAAATTAAAAATTTCATTTTCTAGAGTGGGAATCGAACCAACAACCTGTTGCGTTTACAGTCGCACGCTTGTGCCTCTGCGCCACGACAGACATTAATAAATAACTATTATATAGTTTAAGTAATTTCGATTTCTTAAACATCTGTATTTTATTTCATAATTTGATAAAATTTGTTAGTTCATGTTATCTATATAAATGTATTGGTTAGTTTGATAAAAAGTTTAGACTAAATATTTGTAAGATGTAAAAGACATTAGATAAAAAAGATGCTAAGGGACGGTCCCTTAGCATCTTTTTTATCTAATGTCTTCACATTAGATGAGATATGCTGTTGGCCCTGTTGGACTCTACTGCGTCACGCGGATTTTATGGGAGGCCGAACTAGAAGAGCTCTGACCTTGGCTTTGCCCACCTTTGGAAAGGCGACAACAAAGAGATTTTACGAAGTCGCAAGGGCGTCTCAGGTGAGACACGGAGCGCTTAGCATGCCGGGGCAACTTGTAAGTGGAACACACTTAGTATAATTGTAAAACATAATTGTAAAATACATAAATTAGTGTATGTTCTGTAAGCTGTCCTTAAATAAAAAAATATAAATGACATTATTAATATTTTCACAAAAAACATCGACTTCAAAGAAAACGCATTCAATTATTACGAATAAAATTGCTCGTCAGATCTCGAATAAACTTAAATGGCTATAATATAACTTAACTGATATAACTTAATATAAAAAAGGAAACACCAAATTTGGTTCGCCTAGTAAAAAGTTATGCGGTTACAAACATACCTACCTACTTAACTTTACGCTTTATCCCTAGCGGAGTAGTCAGAGAGAAGGGAGCGCTAAACGCTAAATAAACGCATAAAAAAAACAGTCTAATTGATAACCTGGGGAAGGTTTTTCGAATAACTTAATTAAAAAAGTACCCATTTTGATTGATTTCTGCGTAAAATTTTCGAGAAAAACATAAAAAATGCATTGTCTGTCAGTACGATCATTGCATATTTTCAGGTGCAAGACATTCATTTTTTAAGGAATCCATTGCGGCACTTTATCCGACTACATCGAGGAAGCGTCAGTATTTTAACTGCGAACATTTCCTCGAAAGGAATTTGAGACCATTATCATCGAGTTGTAGACATCTCACGATGACGTTTTGGGTCGTTTACAAGCTTTTATAGTAAGTCTACAGTACAAATATTTAATTTAATTAAGACTTGTGGCTCAGTTGGTATGTCATGGTTTAAGGTGGTGGTACTGAGTTCTAATTTTACTGTAAGAAAATTATATGCATATATCTAACTGACCTCTAACTGTTTCTTTTAGGTAGAAAGTGTATTAGGATTTCATAAGATATCAAAAGTCAATCTCTAAAATTTGAAGGAAATTTCTTTCATTATTTTTGAGTTTTCTCTATCTTCTTCAAAAAATTAGCATATGATAATAATTTAATAACGTTATCACTATAAGAATATGTGAAGGAAAGACTGTGGAACCTTATATACCAAAAATATGCGGAAAGATCCAATAAATTTGGTACAGTACAAGTTTATGTAGAGGAGAAGTCCGAAAGTCAATATTTTTAACTTCACGCTGTAACCCGCATATAGCAGGGTAGGCAGAGGGAACCAGAGAACCTAGTGTTAACACTCCATTCTCAGTCAACAATTCCGTTCCCCACTTTCCGAAGAATTGAGACATTGCGTGTTGAATGGCGGAAGTCAACTCCGCGCTTTGCCTTGTTACCAAACCCAAGAAATGAGAATAAATTTTACATTTCCTGGAGTGGGAATCGAACCCACAACCTGTCGCGTTTACAGTCGCACGCTTGTGCCTCTGCACCAATAATATATTAGAAATACAATAAAAAAAATATATTACATACACTCCCATGTATTTGACATACACTTTCATACAAAGTTCCATACACATACGTTAAGGCAACGCATATTTCCAACATATTAGTTTAAATATATGACATTAATTACATTTTAAAAATACGTTTTCAAATTGCAAAACGTAACAGTATCCAAATAACTTGACTAATTCCTGCGGCCCCATAACTATAGCCAATTACCAACCATATAGGTTGTCCATGAAAAACCCAAACTTCCATATTAAACAGCCAAATTAAAAAGTTGTAAGTAATTAGAACCAATATTGACATGGGTATGCATGTTTATTTTGTCCTCGTTTAAATAACTTTAATGCTGAATAATTGTGTAGGTAGCCCTGTGGCATCGTGTTAACATACGGCTCTCTTTGATGCCACTGTATAAAGGAATAAGTCAATATTATTCTATTTTATTTTATACATTATATTATATGTGGGACCGTATGGTTGTTTGGTTGTAGTGGTTGATTAATATAAGGGGACAGTTGCTGTAAGTCGTGAATAAATATATATTTTAAATTGCATACATGCATAAAACAGTAGATAATAGATACATATAAGGAAAACAATCACAACTAAATGTTGTACAACCTGTCGTGGCGCAGAGGCACAAGCGCGCGTAAACGCGATAGGTTGTGGGTTTAATTCCCACGTCAGAAGATGTGAAATTTTAGATGTTTGAATTCGGCGGAAAGTGGGGAATTCATTCGATGGTATCCAGTTGTTTTATGGAATCCAGAATATCATAGTCAAATTAAACATTACTGTAAAGTTGCGTCTCGGTTAGTTTAGTAGTTTTTGCATGAAATAATAATAAATTTTATAATTTTATGCGTAGAATTTATTAAAGCTATTTATGATAAATTTTCAGTTGTATCGAAATCTTTTAATATAAATATATATTTTTAACTAAATTTAAATAAGCTGTGTATACAATTTAAGCACACAATTAAACTAATCAATAGGCGCCCTTGTACATCTATCGATTTTTATCATTTTTTTATAAAACAAATAAACTGTCATACATATTTAAAGTGAAAAGTTCAGCAACATAAATAATACAGTTCGTTGTAGAGCATGTCTGCGTCTCTAGAGTCTAGGTTTCAGTTATTGTTTTACCAGTCTGCTATGATAAATCTACTTAGCATCCAGCCTTTTTTTCTATTTTCATTTTATATTTATAAGATTTATAAATTTATTTATTCTTAGAAGAAAAGGAATATCTTTTATGTATTTCGTATATTTTTTGTTGTGAGGGCAGAAAATGTTAGTATGTATAATATAATTTTGTTTAAAATTTGAACTGATTAGCAAAAATGGTTGGCAATTTTTTTAAAGAAAAAGGGGAAACAATATAACCATGACTGGAATTCGAACCTATGACAAACGCAATTATTCAAATACAGTATTATTTTATTTATTAAGACAAAAAAGGGATAAAAATTTTGCCAAAAAATTACATTGTTAATAAAAATCGACGCGTGACATATTCGCATTCGGTAATAACCCCATTGCACTATAATTAAATACATGAGGCCTTTAATCCAAAAAGAAATCCACCAGAATTCCAAATCGAGGGTCTTTTGAACAACTTCAAAGTTAAGTAACCATGTATCGTAATATTTATATCAAACAAATTAAGCTCTAGTGCTCTCATAATAAAAGTCGTTTTTGTAAAACAAAACGACAATCTAAGAAACAAATGTTCAGAAGTTCAATTTAGACTGTATTTCCGGCAACACGAGTTACATTTTAAGTTAACAAATATTTAAATTTATTCATTGGACACTACAACCTGAAGTGAGCTCTAAATCTGTCACATAGGGTGTGAATTAAAACGGGCTGGCATCGCCAGGGGTTCTCAAGCCGCGATTTTTCACCGCGGCTCGCTGAATGACGACTGTATATTCTACTAGTTAAGTGACAGATGGATAAAGGCTGCAAACTATTTATTGTGCTATTACAGTTTGGTTGCCAAATGCCGCTCAGTGCTTGGGGTTGACAGTTGAAAATTGCGCTCTTATCCAAACGAGTGTGCTTTGTACACCAGATTATTATACCATTGTATAAATGTATCTATTTGGAAAGTTATCGGGAGGTTATTGTCGTTTTATACGTTACGTATTGACGTCCCATAAAACGGGACGAAAAGCAATTTGTTTTTATTGTCTCAACCCTGGTATAAATTTCAATCTATTTATGATGGATATAAATAAAAAATGTTTCTATTTCGATTGAGGATACACTTTTTGATTTTTGCATAAGTTGTTGGTATTTTATTGCGGGAAACTGGGTCATGATTGAGACGTAAAGCTGCCAGATATTGTTCGGCATATTTGTAGCCGGCATAAAATACTTCTGATAGCTTTAAAGTTAAAAAATATGTGTAGTCTTAATATGAACTTCATGTTATTCTGTGATTGTATTTGCTGAAAATATAATTGTTATGACGATTGAGTGATTTCTCTTTTAAGTATGTTCTTGTTAAATATGGAAGTATTTGTTAGTTATTTAAGCAAGTGATAAAAAGAGGACAAATCTAAGTGTCAAGTGACTGTTAACTTAAAAATAAGGGTAGTCTCAACTCTAAATTTTAGTATTTCAATAACTTAGGTACAATATTCATAGACAATCTAAAGTGACATCTTTGTCTTAGAAGAAAATATACAGGTACTTTTTATTTTCATAGGAATATATGCGTGATATTATAACGAATTTCTGTCATTTCTCAATTATTCTAACATTCAATATAGTCGGTATTAGCAATGACATCGGTTCATGCTATGAAAATATAAATATTGTCATCAGATAAAGTGTGTAAATTTTCAATCATATGGATAGATATAGCAAGTAATGATAGAAAATAGCGTTGCAAAACTTTCTTATACTTATAGATAGATACAAGTGAAGCTAATAAAAGCGCGTTAAAAATATGAATTTACTAAGAAAAATTTTCACCCCACGAGACAATTGAGTCACCGCTAGCCCGAATTGACAGTCATGATAGTTAAGTGCTTACGGTGCCAATAAATTTTACACCATTTAATAAATGTCACCTCCCATGCGGGCATAGCGTCGTATTTCATGTATATTCACATATTATTAAGCACTTAATATGTAGACTTGAGATATTTCGAATAATAATCTTAACTGTGGATCGGTTTTAGTTATTGTCTATGAAATTAAATTAAGAAGCGTGTGTAAGTGAAAGCAAGTGCAATATATTATTTAATTTTTACTAGAGCAAGTAAAGTAATGACAAATTTCTAGATTCGATTTCTAAAGAAGTAAAAAATTAGGTATGAGGTCTTCATGGGGGCATATCAAATAGAAATTTCGGAATCTATCTAATAATATTTTATCCAAAATGTACGATCAGCATCGTAAAATCAAGGCAATCATCCTACTTGTAGCCTACTTAAATAATAGTCAGCAAATTTCCTTTTCATTGAAATCAGTCGATTCACAGTTCTGATGGAATGAATGTATTATGAAAAGAATTTCAAAAATTAATTTTGAACTTACTTGCAGTTTTGTATTATAATTTTAACATGAAAAATATACGCTTGTGTGCAGTATAGCAGGGTAGTCAGAGAAGACCAAGTGTAAAGACACCCCGTTCTTCATATTTCATCCAAAATTGAGACATTGCTTGTTGAGTGGTCGAGTTTAACACCTCTGTTTATCTTCCCAGAACGGATAAATGAAGATAATTTTAATATAACCATGCCACGTGCGAGTCGAGTGCAAAAATAATCGTGATCACAATCAGCTATTGTCCCACAATCGTTTCACATTTTACAGATATTATACAATATATATATATATATATATATATATATATATATATATATATATATATATATATATATATATATATATATATATATATAATATCATATCAAAATGTGAGTTCGGACACTGAACACGCAATTTCTTGAGAACGGAGTGTCTTGGTACACTAGGTTCTCTCTGTCTACCCTGCTAAATAAAAGCGCAAGGCCAAAAAAATAAATTCCAATAGTAATTTATTAAATAAAAACCCAACTATGATCTTCAAAGAACAAGTGAAAGCCAATGAAACAGATCTAGCTACAATGAATTTCAAACTTTAGTGTCAGGAAATAAGCGTGGTTAATTTCAGTTATCACTTCCAAGAGGCTGAGCCACAAAGTCGTTACTACGCGATATTGACTGTCGTTAGTTTGTCTATGACAGTCGTTAGAATGTCCTGAATTATTTCTGCATCATTTAAGATCGGTCAATGCCTGTGTCAGGAAATTATTAATTGATATCAATGTTGGTATACATTTAGCAAGCAAATAATGAGCAACATAATTATTTGTGTTATTTTATGATAGAAAAATATATTATGGTGTTAGATTTGTTGATTCTGGAGTTAGCAAGTTGATTGCTTATCAACGTTTTGATAAAAAATATAATTTGAGAATAGAAAAATATTCCAAATTTTATTTAATCTAGAAATACATATTATATAAAATTTTACTAAACGAATTCAAGTGATTATAAAAACAATAAATCATAAATATCGACCTAGATACTCGTACAGAATTGAATGAAAAATTTCACAATTACAAACATTCCAATATAGAAAATGATTTAAAACTTATAATTTACGATACCCTCAAACCAGAAATTGAAGCTGGAAATGATGAATGAGGTATTTTGTAATAGCTACCAATAAATACTGATACTGCAGAGACAAATATCCAACTGTCAAATAACAAAACGTAAACATTAATTAGAATACGATGACAGGCATTCTCATCAGAAACGAGAAATGAAATCACGATATCTCCAGACCTTCTATTCATACGATTTGAAAACAAGTAGTAGAGCTATTCAAATTACTGGCCTATAATAAATCAAACTACTCAAGGGTTGAATCAAATTTATGAGCTTTTAGACAAATTCCGCTTTTGTGTGTTTTTTGGAATATAATAGTATAAATGAAGTAAGCTTTTACACAAAACTTAATAAAATAAATGTTATAGTTATAATAAATACCTAATATTTAAAATGTCATTTACAAGATACAGTAGATATCACAGGTACATTGCAATTTCAAGGCAAACTGAGAGAACCTAGTGACAAGTCCTTATTCCGCTTTTCACTAATTTGTGCTCAATGTTTTTTAGGTAATAGGTAATTGGTTGCAAAACAACGTCAAAAAACCGTTTATTTTATCTTAAGAAACCTGCCCTCGAATAGAATTCGAACCTGGAACCATGCTATTATAAAACCACTATGAAGTGCAAAAACAAAACATATTATTTTATTCATTATGAGGTAAAGAATACTACATATAAATTTAAGCTGTAAATATTCCAAAGACGAAGTAAAAAACCGTCCTCACCTCGAGGGATGCGCCTGAAGATAATTATGACATTGTAAAAGAAGCGAGCTTGAAGAACTTTAAATATATTGTAACATAATTATTTTGTTGCAAGCTTTTTTAGACTTTAATAAAGTATTTTGTATAATAAATTAAAATTTTTACGTAGTCTTCAAAAACTCAACGTCCTTTGTCTTCTGTCGCCTTATTGTTCTTCATTTATATTACTCCGACATTTTGACCCTTTGTTTTATGACTTTTTCATATGCAAACCCGATGTAATCTTCAACTGGTGTCCTTTTGTTGTCACCACAAGAGATTTAAAAAGCTTATTCCGAACACATAGTAATGCTCATTTAAGGATTTTGAAATCAAATTAAAATCAAGTCATCGAAGTGGAAACGATAGACGGCAAATCTTATGACCGTCTCCCTTCTGTGAACGTACGACCAATCAGGCGAACCGAACACCAAATGCATACAGATTATTACAAACTTATTCTAGCCGAGTACATAGACTTTAATCGTTGGTGATAGAATTGATTTTAATTTGACTTAGCCGTTTTTGTTTCGCGCGGCGGTTTACAAAGAATAAGCGTTTAGACTCGGCATTGTTCATTTTGATAAGAATCTAAATGTATTGACCGAAGAGAAAAGTGTTCGGTTGAACGTTTTTGGGATATTTATGGGTTTCTTATTCACTGCGCATTTAAATGGTAATGATGGAATTAATGTTATTTGTTGGTATTCGACCTATGATACTTTGCTATTTTTAAATTTAGCAAGACGCGTAGGCCGCGCAGGTCAAGAATTAATTTTTGTTTTATGTGTTTTAAAATCTGCATACAATGAACAATGCACCGGCCAATAACGATGGAAGCTGCATATTTTATTTTGAAAATGTAAATTGTTAATGTGTCCTTGTTACCAACGTCATAGACGAAGTGAAAGAAGAAATTCAACAAGAAATTCAACTACAATTTTAAGCCACAATTTTAATTTTAATCTTTGGGAAACATAAAATATACTAAACAATACAACGTATGCCTATCTACAAAGAATTCGGATTTTGTGTGATCTTAATATACTTGGAACGATACATGACTTTCATCTTTCCCAGAATCCCTTCTGTTGCAATCCAGTCTATGCCATTCTATCCCTTGGGATTTTGCATTACGAGGGAGTGTAGTTAAGCGTAGGGGAAATAATTTCGTGCTTATATTTTTAATGTATCCAGACTTCAATAGAAATATTGCTATTTGGTCTATTGTTAGACAAAGTATTATTTGAAAAGGGTTGGACAGTGGACTGCACATCCACTGTGCAAAATCGTACATGTTCATACGTTATCCTTTTAAAAGAATGACGAATGAGTTTTTAAATCATATATCAAAATGGGGTTTATATATAGAGTTTATAAAATATGTAAAACACACTATATTTCATCTTTACATTTGAGACTTTTCCAGAAAATATAACGAAGTTTTCTGATTTCTGAATTTTACGTTGAAACGGGCCTAAAAGCCTGCATGTTTTAACGGAGGGTCATAAAAGTCCTTTCCGGGCGCCATGTTTCAATTAACTACGCACGTGAATTCGTTCGAATCAGCTTCCGGTTTGTTATCGTGTAAATGCTTCGGTACCAAGTGATCGTTCGCAGTTATCGAATTCTCTGAAATTAGCTTTGTTTGGTTCACAAATAGAGTGATCTCTTTTGAAAACGTATTTTAATAATTTGTAAGAGTACAATTCCATTCTCTTCAAACGTGAAATATGTTAAACATTTTTATTTGCTGAAACAAGTTCTTAAACGAAATTAACGCTTAATTCAAAATAAAGTAAGAAATTTAATTGTAAGCGCAGCAATAACATCTGGCAGGATAACAAAACGATATACCCTTAAAAGCTTTTAAGCAAAGTAGTTGAAACGGATGGTGTACTGCGAAAATTTATTTCATTTAAATCTACACAAATAGCAATCGCCTCTACACCATCAATAAGCTTCTAAAGTACCTGAATTATAAAGTAAAATCCTAAACAACTTGGTTAGATTAAACTGAAGATATTCTTGGAGATTATTACGTTAACAATAGGTATGAGAACTTTGTTATAAGCTCGAGATCAGTAGTCGCTATCTCGTAATGTAATGCTAATGTAGAGATCAATCTACAATTCTGGAAGTCTAGACTTAGTGTCAGACAATCTGACTGATACAAATAAATCCCACTTGAAGTTCTCAGTGAGATGGGATTGCATTACAGCTAAGTAATCCTAATGCATTTGGCTGTGATTTGAGTCGCATAGCAAATTAACCTATTTCGTGCTGGTCTTTGCAAATGAGGTATTGCACAAACGAATATTGTTTTGCTAATTTGTTTACTTTCACTACGCTGTTTTTATAGTTTTATACTGTATCCCGCAGTAGGAGGGTAGGCAGAAGGAACCAGGAAACCTAGTGTTAAGACACTCCGTTCTCTTTTAACATTACAGTTCCCCACTTTCCGCCGAATCGAGGCATTGAGTGCTGAGTGACGAAACTCAACGCCGCGCTTTGCCTTGTTACTAGAGCGAGGAACTAAAAATACTAAATACTACTTTAATATTTTCATTTCCTGGAATAAGAATAGAATCCACAACCTGTCTCGTTTTCAGTCCCACGCTTGTGCCTGCGCCGCAATTTGGTTTCTCAAGCTATTATTTTTCCTAAAAATTTAAATAACAATAGACCTGTTATAACAGCAAGCTTCTAAAAATTAAATATTTTGTTAACACATTATAATCTTAACAAGCGCGGGTATACCATAGAATTACATTTAGTATAATTTGATAAACTTAAATACAATCTGTATTGTTTGAATTACTGTTCACCGCTTCACACCTCTCAAACAAGAGGTCGTTGAACCCACAACCCCACAAGGGTGCTCACCCGCTATTGTTCCAGGTTTTGATATTTGTAAGGTGTTAAAATTACAAAGCAATGTGTCTGAATGAAATTTACTTTACATTTGGTTTGATGTTACACTCATCGTAAGTACCGTCTTATCTTTTTAATTTATACTAATCAGATTATTAAGAACAAGAACTTGCTTAGGTATTATATGTAGGCATTGTTAAATTTTAGTAAGGAAAGAACGATTAATTGCTTAGTGCATTTTAGTGAACTGTAAAATTATAATGAATACCTCATCAGAACAAATTACTCCTCAGATCCTAACTAAATCTGGACTACACTAGAAGCATATAAAAATATATATATAAAAAATCATTCAAATAAAGTTGAGTCACGGTAACTAACACGCATGAAAAAAATACAGTCGACTTGAAAACCTCCTCATTTTTTGAAATCAGTTAAAAAATCATGCAGATAAAAAGGGTGCGGATATACATAGTTACAAATGTTTTATTTATAAGAAAAATAATAATAAAAATAGCTTAGTAATATAGATGATTATGATCATATTTTTACATGACATTACGGAATCAATTGACAAGTCATTCTGTTTACCACTTTTCACTTATTTATGCCTCATTTACCATGTGCCTTGCGTTACTGCACTTTGTCGAACCAAACTAATATATTTTCGCATTCAAAATAAAGGCAATTAGACACATTGGCGCCTGACTTTTGATTGTTGATTGGAGACTGATATAAAATTCTGTAGTAAAAGCTTCTTTTTATGTCTAGATAAAAGAAATTCATATATATACATTGAACCTTACTATGTGTAAGAGATATTATTACTTTTATAGTCAAAATTATATATTTTATTATAGTAATAGAGAAACAGTGTTAAGACACTCCGTTCAACCTCTTTTCGTCAAATCGAGACATGTTGAGTGCTAAAAGTAAAAGCTGCGATTTGTCTAGCGCTGTGAGAAGAAGATAATTTATATGACATTATCCCCGAATCAAGATTGAACCCACAACCATGGCGTTTACATTTATATCTCTTACACTTTCACTATGGCATGATATACATACATACAAACATACATACATAGCTTCACGCTGTATCCCGCATATAGCAGGGTAGGCCGAGGGAACCTAATGTTAAGACACTCCGTTCGCCATTTTCCGCCGAATTGAGACAAAGCGTGCTGAGTGGCGGAATTCAACGTCGCGCTTTGCCTTGTTACCAAACCCAGGAAATGAAAATACTAAACTTACATTTCCTGGAGTGGGAATCGAACCCACAACCTGTCGCGCTTATATCTCATACACTTTCACTATGGCTATAAACATATATGTATTTCATTATAATAAACATATACAGTAATAAGGTGATATTGAACATATGAGTATGAGGTTATATAAGGAGCGAATGTAACAAATTTATAATCATAACACGAGGGAGATATTTTGAATAGCTCTGATTCTTAATATATGTAAATAATCACGCTTCAATTTGATGTTCTGCGTATTTGATTTGTTCAAGAGGTCCTTTGATTCCACAAGTTTTCATATTACATTTGGTAAAGTTCTTTGGAAAGTAACAATTGTATTAAATTATTATAAACTTCTATATGTACTTACGTTATATTGTGGCTAAATTATACAAAATCTTATATGTTATTCTGATTAAAAGAAAAGCTTAAAGAAAGTTTTTCTTTTTTAAGTTCCGCCACTCAACACGCAATGCCTCAATTTGGCGGAAACTGGGGAACGGAATTGTTGTACGAGAACGGAGTGTCTTAACATTAGGTTCTTAGGTTCCCTCTGCCTACCCTGCTATATGCGGGATACAGCGTGAAGTTAAAAAAAAATCTTTAAGTTTTTTTTGTGTAAAGTTTCATGCAAATTCGTTCAGTAGTTTTTGCATGAAACAGAAACAAATTTCCTTCTATACTCACAATTTTTTCTCATAAATTATTAAGGACTTAAGCATTCGTGCAATTAAACACTAATATATGCCTTTAATGGATTAAAATTATATCAGAAAAATTTCAGAAAGCAAGTTAAGCTATGAGCCAATTCCAGACAAATGAAGTTGCGAGCGACAACGTTAAAAGACAATTAAAGTTATTTATCAAAAAATAATACCAGAAAGATGAGAGCTTCACGCTGTATAGTGACTTTAAAGTGACGTAATTGAGACATATCTTTTTGAATTGTGTCCACATTTTTAAAATACCTACATATATTCAATTCAGCAGAAAGTGGGAAACGGAGTGTCTTAACACTAGGTTCCCTCTGCCTACCCTGCTATATG
>JAKGSA010000649.1:240861-262262 GCA_033558755.1 Philaethria dido
GCACGCTTAAATAAATTTTAAATTAAAATGTAACATAGCATACAATAAAATCAATATCAACCCTAGTGATTGGCGGCGACAGTGCGGCGGCTTTGAACTCCAATAAGAGGTAGGGTTCGCGAGTGTACATTTGTTTTACTTTTTAAGCCTCTCTAATTCAGTATAAATTCGTTATAGAATCAACGTGAAGTGCGAAACGAATTTTTGTTACGGTAATTTTTTTTAAACACAAAAATTCTTTTGATGTTTAAAAAGGAGTAGATCAGGAATAAGCTTTTTCATTTCCTGGAGTGGGAATCGAACCCATTACCTATCGCGTTTGCCGTACCACTACGCCACTACTGGCCTGTGTTAAACGGCTAATTTTTAAATTTTGATTATTATAGTATTACTTCATATTTGTTATATAGTGGTAACTAGTTCGGAAATTAACCTAACCAAGCTGTAATATATCTTCTAACAGAGATAGATAAAACACGTATTTGTCTATGTGGAGATATGAACCCACTATATTAATGTATCTTTAAATGCATCTATGACAAAGTCAAGTGAGTTATTTTTATCAACAATCGCTGGTATGATTTGAGTTATTTATAAATAAAAATAAATCATAACAAACATGAATATTGTGAATATATTTTTATAACTTTTTCAATTTAGCAGTTTTTATATGTATTTTCTATCACAGCACATTTTTTTATTTGTTTAAAAACAAACCCGATTTCTAAGAAAATGCACGAAAATTCAAAATTATTACGTATAACTCAAAAACTACTCATTAAATATTAACTAAATTTGTATAGCGCCACACAAAAAGTTATATTTAAAAACAGTCGAATTGAGAACTCTTTTTTAAATTAGTTAATAAATACATAACATAACACCTACATATTACTTTGAAACAGTCCGAGCCCTGGATCTAACCGGATTTGCGTGCCTATTACAACAGTGAATTTGTTGCCAAATTACTAGAATAAGGTTGACCGTGTAATATATTCAAATGTTTATTTGTTATAAAGTACTGAAAAGTTCTTAGTTTGTAAATATATTTCTTTATTATACGTTCTCTTTTGGGTCTGCTTTTATATGTACTAACCTACTTTAAAAAAGGAAGTTTTCAATTCGATAGATTTTTTTATGTGTGTTGTTACCATATAACTTTTTACTGGGTGAAACAATTTTGATTAGACTTTTTTTATATAATAGCTTGGATTTCTGATGTGGTCCCATTAAATTTAGTTGACTTCTAATGTATAGTTTTTGAGCTATTCGTAATAATTTTACTTTTTAGTGTATTTGATTTTAAGTCGGTTTCCCAGTTTGTTAAGATTTTAAATATTTAGTAAGCCTGTTAAATAATATTTTTTAAATCTTACTAACATAATAAATGCGAAGGTTAGAGATGATGGATGAACGAAGGTTTGTTAAACCGTAACGCAAAATCTACTGAACGGGTTTAGATGAAACTTTACAATAATATAGCTTATTCATAGGTTATAATTTATAAGCATTTTGTGTAATTTAACCATAAATCGCCAAATCTAATTAAGTAAGAAAGCTTAATGAGCTCTCGTATGAAGTACAAAAAAGCTCAAAAAAGCACAATCCACTGTACTCGAGTTTTAAGTTTAAAAATAATTTCTAAGGGACTATGCCACGCCATTAAACGCCATTCAATGTTATTTATAGTAAGAATCAACGTCTTTCTGTCCGTTTTAAATTAGTCGAGACATACTTTGAAATATAGTTGCTTCTGTAATCTAATTCTTTATAATATTGTATTAAGGTTCATTTTAAGATAATTATTTGGATAAAGGGTAAAACATTGATATATTGGTTGTTTTATATCATCAATTTCTACATGGTATCTATATATATTTTGTTAGAGTAACGAATGTAAGTGTTACATATAAAATATTTTAAAAAATTCAAATTTTTACAAAAACCCGATTTCAAATAAAATACACTGAAAAGTAAAATTATTACGAATAACTCAAAAACAACTGGATTTTACAACAAAATTATTGGACAACAAAATTATATATCATGAAAAACAAGAATTTTCAAAACTGGCTCATCAATATATAAATAAATAACAAAATAAAAAAATTCAATAAGAACTCCTTTAAGTTGATTAAAAATGAAAACGAGCTTGCTTAATTGATAGAAGTAACAGGTAATATCATCTTTAGCCATCTCATCCAAGATTATAAGAGTGCTCCAAAAATTCGGATACATATGCGAAAATTTACTTGCATATGCATTGCATACTAAATAAAAGTAAGCAAAAACATATTTCGCATGAACGGAGTCGCGGGCACATATTATACACAGTTTATTTGTTTATATAAGCTTGAAAAATAGTTACACCTTTTTTCCGCAAACTTAGCAGAAAGAGCATAGTGTTAAAACACTCCGTTTCCCGTTTTCTATGTTATGAGACATTGCGTGATGAAAGACCCGGCGCCGCGTTTCCTCTTGCCTGAACAGGAAAATGAAAATAATGCAAATATGATTATTCCCCCAAGTGGGAATTGAACCCACAATCTATCGTTGTTACAATTAGTCATTGTTCCACTGCGCTATGATGATCATATATTTGTTTCCATAATTTTAATTAATCCCGTGGTGACATAATTCTAGAAGTTAGTACTTCACAGTTAAAAAAATCACAAAATCTAGGCAACGAATATTTCTACAGTATGAAACATAAAAAACTCATATGTTAGAAAAGAGCTCCCCACATAACAGGAACAAAAGACAAACTACAAAGCAGGAGATTTGTCAAAGAAAACAAAAATTCAAATATTAAAGTTCCTTCGGTGGATATTTATATAGTGTTTATTCGCTTGATTTAGGTTTATGAGATATCGGAAATACTCGCAAGGTTTATACCGTCTTGACAAGTATGAAGGGGATTACGTGTTTAGTTTCATGCACGAATAAATATGGGAAAGAGCTACGAATTTAGAAGTAAATATATATCTACTTTATAACCGATTGGAAGAAAGGAGGTCATCAATTCGATTTTTTTATTTCCTGGTTTGGTAACAAAGCAAAGTGCGGCGT
Organism: Philaethria dido; assembly: GCA_033558755.1. Classification (NCBI taxonomy): domain Eukaryota; kingdom Metazoa; phylum Arthropoda; class Insecta; order Lepidoptera; family Nymphalidae; genus Philaethria; species Philaethria dido. The sequence continues at coordinate 243,931 of JAKGSA010000649.1, forward strand.
TGAATTCCGCCACTCAGCACGCAAAGCCTTAATTCGCCGGAAAGTGGGGAACGCAGTGTCTTAACACTAGGTTCCCTCTGCCTATCCTGCTAGATGCGGGATACAGTGTGAAGCTATGTATGTATGTATGTCATCAATTCGACTGTATTTTCTTATATGCGTTACCGCATAACTTTTACTGGGTGAACCAATTTTGACGATTCTATTTTATTGGATAGTTCATGCTTCTGATGTCGTTCCATTTAAACTAGTGTCCCCGTTGACGCGTTAACAACGCGTCTTTAGTAATGTCACTTTATATAAACATGGATGTCAAACCATGGCTGTGTTTGTAACATTCATTTTATTAATAAAGTATATTAATACTTTTTATGCATTATATAACAAAAATATTACCATTCTGCACTTCTCTATATAAACTATAAGTGTGCCAAGTTTCATGCTCCTCCGTCCGCGTAGTTTTCGTAAAAAGGGGTACAAAGTCTTTGCTTCACGTATTTATATGACGACTATATGATGTAGTTAAGATATGACGACTAGTTTCTGAGTTTTTGTTCGCAATAATAATACATTTTAGTGCGTGTTATTTAAAGTAGGTTTTTTTTTGTTAAAATTTAAAAGATTATTATATTATTGAAATTATAGGTATATAAATATGTAATTTATATTAATATTATTGTAATAAAAATATAATTCTTTCTGACTTCTCTACTATGCGAAATAAAGCATGACACTGTCAAATAATTTTACTGGATAATTTTTTTTTGCGTTCTCATTGTAACAGTATTACTATGTAATACAGTAATATTAATAGACCCTTAAGATCGATTCGATTTAATCGTAAATACGATCTTGACTTTTTTATCAAAAAGCTCCGATCTGGTCCTTCGAGTATCAAATCGCTTAATTTCTCTAGGAATTGTAGAAAGATTTTTAGAATTTTTCTTCTACGAGTAACACACAAATATGTTGTTATTAAAACGCATTTAGCAGTTAAATCAATTATTGATAAAGCGTGAAGTTAAAAAATGAAATAAATAAATCAATTATTTCAATATTATATATTTTATATTACGTTCCATTACTTTATATAAAGTTATGGAATAATATGCTATCATGGCGCAATGTCTTAAGTACAGGCGGAAAGTGGAATCCGGAGTGTCTTGACACTAAGTTTTTCCTGTATTACAGGTTTCTTTAGACTTATAAGATCAAGCAATATATTAAGTTATGCCACTCATTTTACAAGGATTTCTAAATATAAGTGTAGAGTGATTTAACTACTAACTCTCTCTCTCTGACTGTCTCTACCCCCAATGTATACAAAAAAGGCATCCGGCGGAAAGTGGACAACGAAATGGTTGAAACACAACGGAGTGTCTTAACACTAGGGTCTCAGGTTCCCTTTGCCTACCCTGCTATATGCGGAATACAGCGTGAAACTAATATACCTTTTACCAATATTAGCTTATTAACACACACTCTACAAAGAACCTTTAAAATTGAACGTATATTGTAAGTTATATCTAATAGTCGGTCAAACAAAGTCATTCAAGCAATTAGTTTTACTTGTTGATAATTTTCACGCCGGCATCGCCTTATAAATTCACTTTGTAACGCATGACTTCGATTAAGTAATAGGCGTTATATTTTTATTAAGTTAAGCTATGTATTTGTTATTTGTATAAATATATAGTATGTTTATTTAGTAGGCAATAAGCGTTCGACTATGAAAGCGACAGGTTGTAGGTTCGATTCTCAGTTCAGGAAATGTAAGTTTAGTATTTTCTTATTTTCTGGGTTTGGTAACAAGGCAAAGCGCGACGTTGAGTTCCGACGCTCAGCACGCAATGCCTCCATTCGACGGAAAGTGGGGAACGGAGTGTCTTAACACTATGATTCCCCTGGCGCTGAAAAAAAAAGTATATTTTTATTTTGCTAAATAACCGACTTCAAAAGGAGAAGGTGCGTAAATTTTATTTTTAATACATTTTATTTAAAATCTTAATAATTTATTATTTTATTTTATCGTTTACTCATTTTTTCTCTTCAAATTGGTTCCCAGTAAAGAGTTATGCAATGACACATAAAAAAATACAGTCGAAATGAGAACCTCTTTTTATCAAGACGGTTGAAAACTTACAGTAAAATTTAAACGAATTGGTTTTAGTGTAATTAAGTAATTTCTTGAAGTTTGTACCATATTAAGTAACTTAAGATATTCTATTCTATAATGATTAATTGGAACTCAATATGAGTACTAATTGTCTGAGACTTGCGGCTTCGTTCTTCAAATTGTTTTCGTCAATATTACAAATATTATTATTTATAATAATTAATATTTAGTATTTTCTTTATTTATTTTAATAAGTATAAGGCAAAGCGCGGCGTTGAGTTCCGCCACTCAGCACACAATGTCTCAATTCAGCGGTAATTGGGGAACGGCAATCATAAGAGAATGGAGTGTCTTAACAGTAGGTTGCCTCTGCCTACCGTGCTATGTGAATATATATATTTTTTGTATATAAATCTTATTTCCCATACTGTGATGTTTTTTTTATATTATAGTGTTAGAATTATTTGTTAATGAAAATCTCCATCTAAATTCTATTATTAAATTATTAATTTTCAGTGATATCATACAAAAGTGAAGATAAAACCATAAGTTCTCACACAAGGTCACGTCCTACATGTATGGGGGTCAATATTAGGACATATTGCTTTCGTTTGAAATAATTGATATAAATGTCATGGTATCTTCTATGGTTAGAAGGTCGTCTATATTTATATAGATAGTTATTTACTCAATCACGAAAGTCCAGAATAGTAAATCATGTAACAAATAAATAAAATTTCTTTGAATTGATATTTAGTATTTTTGTCTCCTTGCTCTGGTAATAAGGGAAAGCGCGGCGTTGAGTTCCGCCGCTCAGTACACAGTGCACCAATTCGGCGGAAAATGAGAAACGAGATTGTTAAAAGAGAACGGAATGTCTTAACACTAGGTTCTCTGGTTCCCTCTGCCTACCCTGCTAGGTACAGGATACGGCGTGAAGCTAAAAAAAAACAAAAAGAATTGGCCACGATGTAAGAGAACAGAGTGTTTAAAAAGTAGGTTCTCAGGTTCTCTGTGCTGATTCATTAGTTGAATTCATTTCACTTACTATTAGACATCAAACGTCAAGAAAACGACACTTTTGATTCCAATGAAAAATGACCTCGCGGCTAATTTAATTCAATAATCAGAGCCAGGGGCGGGAACCTTTGTCCTGAACACAATATTAAATTAATGTTATAATAAACTTTAATTTCGCACCTGTCGGTCTGTCACGGCCACGAAAATGTTTGGGACATTTATATTTCCGATAATCAAAATCAAAATATTCTTTACCCAAATAGACTAAATAGGTGCAGTGGAACGTCTGACTGTACGCGCGATAGGTTGTGGGTTCGATTTTTATTCGCAGGAATGATTATTTTTCATCAGCTCTGCTCTGCTTTCCAAAACAAAGTGCGGTGTTGAATTCTGCAACTTACACAAAATGTCTCGAATTCAGACGAAAAGCGAATGTGTATCTTGATACTAGGTTTTTTTTGACTACCCTGGTATGCAGAATAAATATTGAAGCTCCTTAACAAATCCCACTTTCGAATCGTTACTTAACATATAGATGTCAGTATTGTCAGTCCTAACGGAAGCTACCATCGGCTCGAAGGTAGTTCTGCTGAAAAAACTCGGCGAAAAACTCAATAGTAGTTCTTTTCAAATATTATCTTACTATAACTTTACAACCATGATTATCCTTGCGAGTGAATATCAGCAGCGTTTAACTCCACACATAATCATTTCCAACAAATTTTGATATTCCTCTGAATGTAACTTCAGATGGTTGGTTTGATTCGTAAATTGATTTCCGTTCATCATTAAAATCAGTTGCTGCATGCAATATTGCATCGGCTTAATATGAGACTGTATTGTGTAAAATTAATAAGTTCTCTTTTGATACGTACGTTTAAATTTGTTTAAGATATTATACTGGATGATGGTGATGATGATTTACCTGCAAATAAAGAAAATATATATTAGAAAAAATATTTTAAAAATATATATACATTTAAATATGCATATGGATGTATAAATAGCACACACAAACACACATACAAATAATACACATATATTATGTCATATATAATAAAAACAGAAAACAAAAAATAACTAATTCCCTTAAAACGAATAATTTGACCGCAATATATATCTGTGTGTTAACAATAAAAAAAAAACTAAATTATTGCAAAATTATAACTCACATTTTATTACTAATTTGACCGATACATATATACGGATACAAGTGTGTGTGTGCGTGTGTGTGTGTGTGTGTGTGTGTTTTAACAATAATAATAAAAAATAATAATAATAATATGCTTTACTACTAAACATAAATAAAAAATAACTGTACAGCAGGCGGCCTTATCGCTGTAAGCGATCTCTGCCAGGCAACCTTAAAATATATATTTTTAAGGAAAAAAAAAGAAAATGGTTGCAAATGTATGAGTTTCATATTTTTTATCACGCTTAGTTCTATTAATTTCTCAACCACCAATGACATCAGCTCAAAACATCAAAAATTACATATATGAGTAGATAAATTACAAAGACGTATACCACCCTAACTAATAAAGTTATTAACATATAAGTTTTGGTATTACAGTATTTAGACGTAATGCGTTACACCGTTCTAAGCCACGCCCTTAGCCGCCAGCTTGAATATGCAATATGCATGAAATGTGAATTAAATGAAGCTATGCGCTATAATAGAATGGTTTCATTAAAAAAGGTTTATTATTACTGACGCCAACCATTTTTAATTGATAGTACTCTATATTTAGTGGGAGTAATGTATTTTTTTTCATTTTCTGGGTTTGGTAACAAGGCAAAGCGCGGCGTTGAGTTCCGCCACTCAGCACGCAATGCCTCAATTCGGCGGAAAGTGGGGAAGAGAGTGTCTTAACACTAGTTTCCTTCTTCCTACTCTGCTATATGTGGGATACAGCGAGAAGCTAAAAAAAAGAAAAACACTTTAACCTGCATAGCAGAATTGTCAAAAAGAACTTAGTGTCAAGACACTCCGTTTGCTGATTTCTACCCGAATTCGAAATAGAGTGGCAGAATTTATCGCCCCGCTTTGTCTTACCTTAAAATTAAAATAATTAAATTATAACCCCCTGAGTGGGAATCAAACCCACAATTAAAAGCTTAAAATATCTTTGAAATACTATAACAAAGTAAAGTGCAATTCAATAACAAAATAAAATAAATTCCACATCTATTATTTAAAGAGATCCCAACGTAGATTAACGTGTCACAAAACGATTTACTTTAGCTCTCTTCGATTGCCCATAAATCCCATTCTACCTACAATGCTATATCATTTACATTGTTTCAAACAAATGTTGTACAAGAACTTTAAGAAGTGGTGAAATGTGTATTTATTTCAAGTAATAAATATAAAAAACAGCTAAGTATGACATTTTGAATAAACATAAAACTTTAACAAGGTAAAGCGCGGCGTTGAGTTCCGCCACTCAGTATTCAATGCCTCAATTCGGTGGAAAGTAGGGAACGGAAATGTTAAAAGAGAACGGAGTGTCTTAACACTAGGTTCTCAGGTTCCCTCTGCTTACCCACATAGCATATGTGCGGGATACAGCGTGAAGCTATGTAACATAAGTAAGATCTTTGATTTTCGTCACTTTTAGAAATATTCAATTAAACTATTTTAACCAGATTAATCATGTATATTTTAGTATATGGAAATACATTTTGGAAGTCCGACATTTCAAACACTTCCAATAATCCGTGGTGACAGGCAGAGAATCCTCGGGTTTCCAACAATATATTTATGAATATATGGAAGAAATTACAAAAGTAATAAGATATAAAATGCATAATAAATAAATAGAGTATTGTTACTTAAAGAGATTTTTCCAAAAAAAATGTTTTACTTGACTGACTTTGAGAAAACTTTTTTAAGTCTATATATATGTATTTATAAATTAGACAAAAAAATTAAAAATATTTGTATCTATTAGTTTAGTAGACGATAATTGCAGATTCAAATTTCATTCGTCAAAATATTAAATTTTAAATGTTTTAACTAATAATACAATTCTTTAATAATTGCAAAGATATACTTCTATACAAGCGTAAAGTACAAAATCTAGTGACAAATCACTACCTATTTCCTTCACACCCACTATCACTTCTTCATACCCACTATATACAGTCTCAATCTTCATATAAGCCTCAGTCTCCATATAGTAATATATTTAGCCTCCAGTTCAATCATAGACTAAATCAAATCAATACTTGTTACTCAATCAAGTCTATGAGGCTGAACAAACCGAATGAAATTTGGCATGGACGTCACAACTCCTATGGAATGAAGGGTTTTGCTGGTAAAATGAATGTTGGTTTCTAAACTATTTTTTAATCATCCTTTGACATAGTGAAGGAAAATATTTTTAATGGAAGACTATTTCAGTCTAGATTTTTTTGTTTTGTATGTAGGAGTTTCTTGTTAATATAGATATTTACTTGAAGATAAAAAGTTTTAGGCACTTTTAGAAATTATATGTATTTTTAAATTGAACGGATGGTCAGGAACGGAATAGAACGTCACAATCAGGGTCTATTTAACTAATAAACATTACGAAATATTATTAAGTTGTATAAAATAATAGTTCTTCTTAACGACTAACTTACAAATTACACGTAAAGGCAGCGTACAGTTCCGCCACTGAGCGCAATGTGTCGAATTCGGGCAATAAGCGGCGAATGGAGTGTTTTAGCACTAGGTTTTCTCTAACAACCCTGCTATACGGAATAACACGTAAAGCTTTTATTTACAAATTTAAAGAAAAAAAATAATATTTCAATCTTGAATCAAATATTCTCAAAAATTCTCTTACATCCAAGATTTTTTATAAGAACATCTTTAACCAACACCACATATATAACTAACAGAGACAAGGTAATTTAACATAACCACGTACAGCCATCGCTACATTAAGCCGCAGGTATTCCATAGGTATACGAATCAAAGTTCCGGCTATCCATCATACGTATTCCTGAGCGTAATCTGTAATGAAGTACCGACGATCAGTGTTCTGCAGCAGCTATTTGAACAGTATTGAGTATTTGTGTTTGTGAATTAATAATATGGATTTTGTGGTAAAATTTGCATTAGTTTTAAAGTCAAAGATTGTAAAGATTATGTTGTGATGAACGGAATTGTTGTAAGAGAACTGAGTGTCTTAACACTAGGTTCTCTGGTTCCTTCTGCCTACCCTGCTATATGCGGGATACAGCGTAAAGTAAAAAAAAATGTATATTTTATTTTGATAATAAAAAATAATAACATAAAAATAGCTATATTAATTTCTGAACATTCCTTTATATTAGTATGTGATCAAATTATCTATAATTTTTGTAAAGTTATGATAAAAAGCTGGAAACTAGTAATTTATCATTCTCTACAATCAGAAAATTCTTCTGTTAACTTTACTCAGTACATTTACTGTACCTAATAATAAAAAAAAAGTAAAAGTAACTTAAAAATAATTCCAAATTCCCTTAAAATTTGGAGCTTATTAAAAAATTGAATAAAATCAATACACCAGTTTTACCAATATGTTACAACAAATAAAATACTACAAAAGTAATATACATCGCATCCATAACATACAACTTGTTTGGACATTTACATACTCAAATAGAAGCACAGCATTGGACAACAAATAAACCGTTAGACAAAGGTCACGTTAGATTTACGACATCAGTTAATTAACATGCAAGCCTCTACAAACGGAAGATGATTTGGATGAACGGTGGCATTTGATTGATGATTGAGACTTCCGCTAACTCATAAATGTGCAACGATATGTATTGTTAATTGTGTTGTTTATATTGTTTTATAGTAAAATATCTTAAATTATTTTTGAATAGAAAACTTGTCTAGCGGCGTTGAGTACTTTTTGTGGTGGGTAAAAAAATGTTAAACTCGCGTCAGGACCACGTGACCTGATCAAAAAATCGTAAGACGAAATTCCAAAACATCAAAAATACACAACATGAATATTATTCAAGTTTTCACTTCTGCCGGCACTTCTGGAGTGCAATCCGTTGTTGTTTTCTAAATAAAATATAACCTTAATTATAATAAAACTTTTATTGATTGATAAAAAGAGACTAATTTAAAATTTTACATGAAGAATCGATGCGAAAGCACTTATCATTAAAAATGATCTCTGCGAGGCAATCTTTAATTGACTATAATACTTTACTTTACTAAAAAAAAAACATGCATACATCAAATTTTAAAAGAATTCCTTCAACAATTATGGCTATAATTCATGCGCCTCAAAATCGTTTCACACACAAAAAGACAAATTAAACTTAATTCCAATAATTGAATACTAACTAAAGTTAATAGCTGTGACACGAACAGATAAACGTACAAGTAATTTATCTATTGATGACTCAAGCTGAGATAATATGAGATTTCACATACAAATTTGTATGGGTGTTAATTTTTAGTACAATGCAACGTTACAACGCATTTTTATAATGACAATGATATAAGTATTAATGTTTAAGGCCAGTACTTGGTTGGGAGATAATATCGTACTTGGGTGTTTATGAGTATAATAGAAATATTTTAATTTTTTTAGTTAAAAAAAATATTTTTTGCGCTTTTTTTCTATAGTAGGTTAGGTAGAAAGAATCTGTTATTCGCTTTCTTCGCGTTTCACGTTCCACAAGTCAAACATTATGTATTGAGTGTCTATTCAGAGAGTCTATTCAAGTAGAGAGGGAAAAATAAAATTATTTAAATATAATCATTCCTACTAGTAGGGATCGGACCCATAACTTCGGCAATCAACAATTCGGCGGAAAGTGGGGAACGGAGTGTCTTAACACTAGGTTTTCTCTGCCTATCCTGCTATATGCGGGATACAGTGTGAAGCTATGTATGTATGTATGTATGATGAAACACTACGCCACGATAGTATAATTTCGTTAAGTGTGTTAGACAAACTGGGGAGTTGGGTTCCGTTCAAAATGCAATATCTTCTTAACTTAGCTAAGAAGTAAAAATTACTAAGAGGAGACTAATTGTCTTTCATTAAGCTTTCTACTCGAAACAATGAAATGGTAAATAAAATTTTAATTACAATAATTTCAAACATAACATACTACCAATAGTACATTAAATAATATGAAAAGAAAATGATTTTTCATAGAGACGACAAAGATATTAAAAATCCTTTGAAACAGGCTTCCCCTTAAACAAAACATCTAAGCTGATTTGCAGCTATTACAAAAGAATTGATAGACTATAAAGGAAGATATTCATATAATTATACTCTATTACTATTGGAGGGATGTAGACTTTATTGCTTGTTATTAGCTTTTGGAGCTTATTTAAAGAGCTTTTATTAAAATGCTTCACTGTATGATTACTTATATTAATTGTGACATATGTAGTGAAGAAGTGTGAGAGTCAGTCGTAGGAATGTTTATTTAAAATATCTTTCTTCGGCGGCGTTGAGTTCCGCCAAGTAATGTATCTTTTACGTCTGATAACGTCATAAATTAGTGGAAAGTTGAGAACGGAGTGTCTTAACAATAAGTTCCGTGTGTCTAACCTGCTATGTGAGCAAAAAGGTTTTTTTTCCTATGGTTAAATGAGCAAAACGTTGAGTTCCGCCAAACCAGAAAGTGTAGTCACTAAGGTGATAAAATTAAAATCTTTGGATAAATTGGAATTGTGTTTTCTCTTATTTTGAAAAGTTCCTCATGGGAATCATTCTTAGACTAGCTATAGTGAACTTCTAATCAGTTGTCTTACACTATGAAAGCATCTACTGCGTGAATATACAATACTTACTTTACATTTGATACAACAAATTTGTCAAAATAACTGTTTTTCTGTATATATAAATATAATTAATAATAGTTCAATTGCAATACAAATAGTGAAGAAATTGAAGAAACAATCACATTCTCCAACTCTCATTCACTAGGTCGGATTACAAATATCTATATTATAAATTTTAAAAAATGACCCATTAGGATGTGAATCTACTACTATCACGACTTATTTGGTAGATACCAAGTAAGCCTCAAAGGCATCTAATATTATGTTAATATAATAACTTATATCTAGAGCGTAATACCTCAAAGTTTCGAGTAACTGTCGCTGTTTATCTATTAGGGCTAAGGAATTACACCAAGCCAAACTTTAGGTGTACATCATTTTATTATACATTCATACATATGGAGGGGAAATGGAGTGTTTTGACACTACGTTCTCTCCGACTATGGCTATGATAAGGTATGGATTGATAACTACTTGCTCTTTTTTTCAATATGAATAGGTCACGTAATGCCTGTCGTGGCGCAAAGGCACAAGCGTGCGACTGTAAACGTGTGGGTTCGATTTCCACTCCAGCAAACGGAATTTTTCATTTCCTCAGTTTGGTACCCGGTTATGCGGGATTCACGCTCTGTGTAGCTAAAAAAAAGGTTACGATATAAATATTTTATTGTCAGAAAAATATGTTTTTTTCATCCATAATCCAAGTTATAAATTTAAGAATAACGTCATTAAAGCGCAAAAAGGAATGTCTAATTATACATATATACCTATAGTCTTTATATACATATATATAAAATTTTCATGTTCCCAATCTGGTAAGGCAACAGGCGGTGTTGAATTCCGCTACTTAACAAGCCATGACACTAAACGGTAATAAGCACTGAAAAGTAAAGTGTTTTAACATTAGATTCACTCAGCCTAACCTGCTAAATGCGTGAAGATAAATGTATGAATATACATTACTATATATTTAGTATAGATAATAGAGATTTCGTCAGGTAATTCACTGTAAGAGCTTTTAGCGTCTGAATCTGTCTAATTCAGTTTAAAGCTTAATATTATAGTATGATAATTATGAATTTACCAAACGTAACAGCGAGGCGCGGTACAACGTCAAGCTATAAAGGCAATGTTTGTAGGTCACACTCCTGGGAATGATATTGATGAAATTTAAATTATATCTCGCCTTAGAAACAAAGCGCGGCGTTGAGTTCCGCAAAAAATATTGCGAGAAATAGGTAACGGAGTGTACGGGGAAGTGTTAGACTGAAAATGAAATTGTTCGAAAATATATTGTTTTAACTAGCTATGTTATATCTAGCTTACCAGGTACAAGTCTAGATATTTTATTAATTATTAACTAGTATATATTGAAGTCAGAAGTATTTAGTTATTCAAAACCATATCGCACTTATGGAATTATAGTGACCTATTTAAAATATCAATTTTTGGAAAACGTCAATATAGACATATATTTAAGTTTTTTGAAGAAAAATTATTTTTTTAAAATTTATATTCTTTAATGAAAGTCGATAAAAAACGTTGTCTTAAGCCGTTTCGTGGCAAAAAATCAAAATTATGATTTTTTTATTAGGTCCTTACAATTCTAAAGGCTCGTATATATTTTTAAAACAAATTCTCCCAAACCATACGGTTATGTTTATATGTTTCATCTCCAAATTTATAATAATATAATGAGAGTGAGGTGTTCAAATTTTAATTATGTAAATATCATACCGTCCATCTGTTTATATCGGACCTCACTTAGGCGGGGAATAAGAATATTTAATTAACGCAACCCTCTCACGTACTGACGTTATGGGCTAATGACGCAGTACTTAGCTTCAGGAGTGGCGGTCTGATGAATAATTTGTATTTTAAAACAATATCTTGCTCTGGTAACAAGGAAAAGCGGCGTTGAGTTCCGTCACTTAGCACATAATGGCACAATTCGGTGGAAAGTGGAGAACGGGAATCTTAATAGAACGGAGTGTCTTAACACTAGGTTAATTACTCAGGCTCTCAGGTAGCTAAAACAATATCTAGTCGTCTGTTCATCTCATATTGTAATCGTTATGGGTTTGAATCCTATAGAAAGTCAGTTTCTAGTTCCTTGAGTGTTTCTATGTATTAAGAAGTAGTGGGAACCATTAGGTCTTTTTTTAAGACAATACCTGACATAGTGACCTGAACTTGTAAGCGAAAAATGATTTTGTACGAAAAATGTTCTACATTATATTGAGAGTATTTAAAAAAACTTTTAAATGAAAAAGATAGTAAATTCTATATTTTACGAAATAGGTATCTGCTAATTTAACGAAAAGCTCACTGTTTCTGAGATATTTTCATAAAGGCATTTTTCAAGATAGCGGCTAATAATCGCGATTTTGGGTGACTCAAATTAGGTTTTAAAGTTATGCCATAGAGTCTCTCTGAGTATAAAAAATATATATTTTATTATTTTTAAGCTATTTATACGAAATATAATTTGTGACACTAATTATGGCCAACGAGTAAAAAACTTGAGTAGAAGAAATCAATTCACAATATCCGGGAAAGAAAGTTATAGTAATCTAAAGTTTAATTAAATATTCATTAACATTATTTTCCATAGTAATGAAATTAAGCCCAATAGCCTTATTATAACTATCTATGAGTTTATACCAACATGTACATATACTTACATAAAATAATTGTTCTATTTATACCTATATAATATACTTTTATGAAAAAAGAATACCGAGTTCTTTAGGTTCCGCCAAAACATACAATGTCTTAAGTCCTCAAAATATATGAGATTATATTCATTAAAAAAAAGTAATACAAATAATATATACTCCCTTACATACAGGAAAGAAATATTAATAATAATTCCATTATATATATAAATATATAATTATTTATACAGAAATAGCTAGTGTGAATAAGTTACAAGCCCACATAACCGTGGCGTCGGTTGGCGCAGGTGACACCACTTAGCCTTTTACACTAACTTATCTTCGTATACCCTATTTACATTATTAATGAGTTCTACATATATGTATGTATAAAGGGAAACTTTGTTTAGTTATTTTATTTTATATTGTATAAAAATACTTGTTTCCTATGTAAAGAGTGAATAGTAAAGCTTCATACTTTTCCACATAATGTCTCGAATTCGGGCAAAACGGAGTGTCTTGTCACTAGGTTACGTTTAAGTGAGTGGCGTAATTTAACGCCGCGTTTTGTTTTCTCAGATCGGAGAAAATGAAAATAATTTGAATATAATCCTTATGAAGGAATATAACCTATTGTATTAATATTAATATACTATCAACAAATAAGCAATTGTATAATTACATAATTAAAATTTTAACAAAAAAATAAAAACCAAAATTCATATAAAATGCACTGAAACGTTACATTATTACGAATAACTCAAAAACTGTTGGTCAGATCTTAATTAAATTTAGATGCTTCTTATATTAGAAGCATGTAATAGCAACCTATTACAATTATTAAAAATATCCAAATTGGTTCAGTTCAAACATAAAAGTATAAACTTTTATAACATTTTTTTTTCGACTATAAAGTCGAATTGAAAACTTCCTAACTTCCTAATATTAAAGTCAGTCAAAAAATCGTTTGCAAGTAATAAAATACCACCGTACTTACTTAACTAGCAAATCTAATTTGAGTAAGTGGACGTTAGATCAGTAAACAAATTTGTTAACTAATTATTCATTAAACAGAGTGAAAACTGCGAAATTAAGGCCACGACGAAAAATCTTCGCCATTAAGAAAACCACGAGTCATTGAGGTCAAATAATTCATTGGGATAAATGCAGCTGAAGTGTTTTGCTGTTTTTGACCTACTTAAAAAAATGGATATTCCCAATTACACTGAATTTGTTTTTTTTAAGCGTGTTATTAGAAGTATTTGTAATAATTTTTTAGTGCCTGAATTCAAAGGAAAGTGGGAAACGGAAATGTTGAAATAGAACTGAGTGTCTTAACACTAGGTTCTCTGGTTCCGTCTGCCTACCATGCTATATGCGGGATACAACGTAAAGTTGAAAAAAGAAAAATAAATCATTAATTAGTATGTCTTGTTCAATTTTTTTTTTCAGTTCTAGTAAATTTTAACGAACACGGTTGATATCTTGACTAACATGCAATACTTTTTATATATAAATAGTTTTTATTTTGACGGTGGAGTATAATAAATAGATGAAAAGAGGAAAATTCATTAGCTGTCCTTTGACAAGTAACATTTAATTAGATTAACAGTGATATAATCGTAAGTGGGAATCGAACCCACAACAAACAATATCAAAAAATTGATGATAACTCAACTCAACCAATAAAGTGTGTTTTTAGTCCTTAAAATCATATCAATTTCATTGTTTGATGTATGTTTTAATGATAAAGTCACTCGAGGGTATGAGTACTTAAAACAATTTCCATTTCTTCGCTTTCTTAATCGCTCAATATCCCAGAATTCCAGAGAAATGTGGCGAACGGAGTGTCTTAACACTAGGTTCACTCGGACTACCTTGTTATACGGGATAGAGCTTGAAGCTGGTTTTTATAAGATCATTGACAGATTCATTTAAGGATATTAATGCAAGCAAAGCTGCATGTAAAAACCAGTAATAATAAATTTTAATTAACAAAATCGAATGAAAGTGGAAAATCAAGGGTAAAGCTGCAGAAATACAGTTAAAGTATAATTATGGTGTTCTAAATATTTATGTTAATAACATGATTAGTAAATTTTCTTAATTTGATACTGTACTGTAATTAGCGGTATATGATAACCGGCAGGTGTTTTAGTTATTGCTTCATAGTTATTGAAATCAAAAAGTTACGAAATTTTTAATTAGGTATACCTATCGTATTTCTTATCGGATAGTAAAATCAAGTTCTGTTCTGAAGTAACATTTTTTTAGATAGTATGAGAAGCTTAATTATCATCTATTTCAAAAATATATAGGCTTTTTTGTATTTATTTGTCCTATGTTATAGCAGCTTAGCAAGTAAGCAAGTAGAAATATCTTAGTTTGATAAAACAATATTTATCTTTTGATGAAAAAAATCCACCCACTTAATACACAATATCTCGAATTCGAGCGAAAAGCGGCAAAGGGCATAGTCATAGAGAGCCTAGCGTCAAGACTCTAGGCTTTCTATGAGTACCCTGCCATTCGGTAGAAAGCGTGCATACATACATACATACATAGCTTCACGCTGTATCCCGCATATGGCAGTGTAGGCAGCGGGAACCTAGTGTTAAGACACTCCGTTCCGCTTCCGTTCGACGCCGCTCTTTGTCTTGGTACCAAAGCGTGCACTTTCATCTTTAATAATGTATACATAGACGTTTAAGCTAATCATATTTGAAATTTATTATACCAAATCCTCTTTAACAAGCGAGAACTCTTAACTCCCAAGTTATTTTACCCAATCAATTAGCAGTTTCGGCTTCACGCACCAAATGAGGTATTATTTTTAATATATATTTATAATTATTTCTATATCACTCCTTAACTTTTACGAATATGGATGGTCTTGTGGAAATATGTATTTCCTTTTTTGATATTTAACATAATTAGAAGTTCTCATATCTTTATGAATTGTTTAAGAATTTTTTATTTCATTCTGACTATTCATACAATTTTTCTTTTTGTTTTTTAACTTCACGCTGTAACCCGCATATAGCAGGGTAGACAGAGGGAACCAGAGAACCTAGTGTTAAGACACTCCATTCTCTTACAACAATTCCGTTCCCCACTTTCCGCCGAATTGAGGCATTGCGTGTTGAGTGGTGGAACTTAACGCCGCGCTTTGCCTTGTAAGAAATTACTAAATTATACATTTCCTGGAGTGGGAATACATATAATAATTAGTATTATTCCTTGTTATTACGTTTTTTTTAAATAAGTGATTTGATAACTAAATTATCTCTGTTCTACTATGCAAAATTTCGCCAAAAAACAGACAATGTCTTACACTTAGGGAGAAAACAGAGAATGTAGTATTTTATAACTAAATAAGCAGGATTTGTATTCAAGTTTTCAAAGAAATAAAATTAAATCAAACTATAACCTAAATAAATCCAAACTTAACCTTCCTAGACACTTATGAAAAGAGATCCTTATACAATATACCTAACTACAATTCTATACAAGAATTCAAGATCCATTCCGAGGTTGAAGGCGCATCAATTTAGCTATCTACTTAATTTAGTTATTGTAATGTATCTATCGATCATTAGATATGTAATAATCTAGAAGGCCAGGATGTCAAGGCATGCGTGTAAAAGCTACATCTTGACA
The DNA here is from genome assembly GCA_033558755.1 of Philaethria dido. NCBI lineage: Eukaryota > Metazoa > Arthropoda > Insecta > Lepidoptera > Nymphalidae > Philaethria > Philaethria dido. The sequence continues at coordinate 260,189 of JAKGSA010000649.1, forward strand.
ATTACGCTTAGTTCATATTGCTTAAGGAAGCGAATATTTATATACTTATATAAAATGTATTAATAACTATAGCTATTGTTGTTAAATTTAAGGAATAAAGGAAATCCTTATTATATATATTATATATTTATATATAATTTTATAAATGCAAAAGTAACTCTGTCTGTCTGTCTGTTACGCTTTCACGCCTAAACCACTGAGCAGATTCTGATGAAATTCGATATGAAGATAGAACTGAACTTGGGAAAGGACATAGGATACTTTTTATTGCGAAAAAAATAGTAAAAGGGGTTGAAATAGGGGATGAAAGTTTGTATGGAAGTTCCTTATTGTCAAACATAAAATCATGCAAGATTGCTTGTTTACAACTTTCACACCTCAACCACTTAACCAATTTTGACAAATAGTCCAGACCTTGGGAAAAACTATAGGCTACTCCGTACCATGTGCGTGCGAAGCTGCGGGCGGAAACCTAGTAATTTATAATGTCTTCCTTATGTGTAAAATTTTATATAAATATGTAACTGAAAATCAGCAATGATTAAGATTTTAGCCTCAAGTATCTCCAATTCAGCCATCAGCTGAATGTACTACTTGTCATAATTTTAAGTTCATAGCGTTAATAACTTCTGTGTAATGTATTTAATTAATACATTTTACTATTTATATAAAAAATTTTATATTTTGATCAAAACGATATTTCGAAAAATATTATTTTAAATGAACTATGTCCATAGTGTATGTCATTAAACAAGTGAAATATTTACAAAAAAACATGTTTATTATACTAATTATAAATCACTCAGTACTAATATATGTATATATATATTTTAACTTCACGCTGTATCCCGCATATAGCAGGGTAGGCAGAGGGAAACTGAGAACCTAGTGTTAAGGCACTCCGTTTTCTTTCAACAAATCCGTTCCCCACTTTCCGCCAGATTGAGACATTGCGTGTTGAATGGCGGAACTCAACGCCGCGCTTTGCATTGTTACCAAACCCAGAAAATGAAAATACTTCATTTCCTGGAGTGGGAATCGAACCCACAACCTGTCGCTTTACAGTCGCACACTTGTGCCTCTGCGCCATGACAGGCGTTACAGTTGCAGGCTAATATATAAACATTATAACATTTTTACCAAATAACTATTACTGTACAAGTATGTAGAAAAAGAATTAAATCGCTAAACGCTATCGCTTCCCATAATGTACTAGGCCTTACAGGTATAAAACATTGCCTGCAGATTCATAACGGTAACCCTTTGTGCCTATACCAAGTATTCTCAGTAAAATATTTACGCTGTGCGTGAAAATAGCTTTAGTGACATATGTGACTTCTTTACTTAGGTGTATTGTATAAAATATTTGTACATACGTATGTTATATTATTATATTATTAAATGAATATTTGATATATAAGAAAATAAACTCCATATATATATATATATATATATATATATATATATGTATGCCAGGGTCTTCCTATTCCCACCAATCCTTTCCCCAGAATGTGGTGGTTCCGATGGCGCACTGCCGCGGCTACTAAATTATTTCCCTTCTATCTAAACACTAGATCGGCAACGTATTTACAATATCTCTGGTTTTGTAGATGTCCATGGGCGAAGATAACCTTTACAATTTACCATCAGGTGGTCCTTCTGCTCGTTTGCCGTACTTGGTCAATAAAAATAAATAAATATAGAGAGAACTTAGTGACTTCGTTCTCCGCATCCTCTTTTAGAAATTTGGGTGTTTCAGACGTAATATTTTAATAATACGTCTGTAGGTTCATCAGACTTATTGATGGTCGGACCCAATACGTAGGTAAGCCTCTAAAATATATTATCAAAAATGGAGTGTCTTAATAGTAATTTCTCTTTGCCTAAATATATTCAATTCTCATAAATATGAGAATTGAATATAAATATGAGAATTGAATATATTTAGGCATATTCTCCTTCTTTTTTTTAAAACCCTGAATTTTCAAGAAGGCGAACTCAAAAACAATAATTTAGAATTCAATAACTACATATAAATACACATATAAACTATATATATATATATATATATATA